>JALBCR010004460.1:0-153030 GCA_030710515.1 Abscondita cerata | reverse complement strand
TCACATGTACTTCGTTCAGTTACGTATTGCTCGTTGCGCCAACTTTGAAGCAAAGAAATCTATCTTCTCGCCGTTGTAGTCTTTCTTTGACCTTGCCGTGTCTTCTTTCGTGATTATCTGTTTTTCTGAATTGGGAAAAATCCGCGATATTATAAACAGCCACAGCAAACGTTGGGCGATGTAGAGATTTACCGACCTTTCTTTTGAAAAGTTGCTACAACTGCACATTCTTTACCCATGCAAGGGGAAATTTCTTGAAATCAGGTCCGGGGTGATTTATTTTGTCTGCCTTTTAACTGATGATGTAAATAAGCTTCCCAAAAAAACCGAAGAACCGCAACAAACGATATCTCACTTTTAACAACAATAAAGATTGTTTGACCGATAAAAAATTTTTTTGCTAACTAGATAAACAGGGAGTATTTTAATGTAAATTTTGGAAAAATACACTAAATTAAGTTTTCGCAACAAAATCCTAATCAATCTAATTAACTATCAATCAAATTTTGAAGAACTGTTACTAAATTATTAACTTGTTAAATTTGAAAAACTTCGTTTGTTGTAAGATAATAAAATTTCTGTGACATTATACGACAGCATATGTTATGGTTACGTAATCGCACAATTCATGCTTGATGCACATTTTATTTTAAAACGTAACCGTCTGACAGTGAACAATCGAATGCTATTTCAACTAATAAATGGTAGTTAATAAACTATTTCATCAGCAATTTTTAGAGGTTATTTAATTTTGGTTGTATAAATGCACTGTGTTAACTTTGTTATCTTAGGAGCTACAAAGTCGGTCAAATAGGCAAACTAATATAATTTTTAATGGTGATTGCAAGTGTCAAAACAAAAAAAACAATAGAGGTCGTATCCATAAGATAATGGTCAAAACATTTTTTTTTATTTATTTATTTATTTATTCTTTATTTGGCTTGTAAATCCAAGATACATATGAAAAAATTCACTTCCCATTGTTTTAAGTATCATTATTAATAAGTACTTTTGAATCAATGACATTTACTCATTTGGAAAAATGTGACATGTTGGAGAGTGTATCTGTTGTTAACAAAAATTCAACCATTTCTAGCGTGATGTTTCTTTATTTTTTTCTTTAGACCTATTTGTGGGAGTGATGAATCCAATTTTTTAACCGCGGGATGTTAAATGAAGAAATAAACATTACGGGAGCACTGTAAATCATTTCTTGTTGATCCTCGTCTTTATCTTTATAGTTTGAATGTTTTGTGTGGTATAATCGGGCCCAGATTGTTGGACCATGTTTTTACCAGAGTACTTTTTAACAGGGCAAGGTATGCAGCACAATTACAGAAACATTAGAAAAATTTTCTGGAAGACATAAATTTGGTAGATAGACAATTAATTTATTTCCAACAAGATGGAATGTCTCACAATTACCATGGCACGTGAGTTATTAGATACGTTATTTGTACGAATAGATGGATTGGTACAATTGATCCTATACAGTGGTCTGCGATCATGACGCTGACACCATTAGATATTTTTTATCAGGAAAAATAAAATGTATAAACAGAGATATGGAACAGTGGATGAACTTCAGGAAAACATTTCCAACGTCATTGGCGACATCGACGGTAGGACCACATTAAAAGCTACCGTAGTGTTCAAACAAGATTAAACTATATGAGGCGCAATGTTATTTGTTGATCTGTTTTTTAGTTCAAATCTGTGATTTCGTGCAAATAAACAAATAATAAACATTTCCCAATAACTAGTTTATTTTACTTTTTTTTATAATAGTGTGCTGAATTGCAGTATTACAGTTTGCGATTTTTGCTTCTTTCAAATTGCAAGAAAATATACAAGTGTTTTAACCATTATCTTGAGAACACAACACTTAATTATTTTTCTGTTTTGAAATTTGTATTCACAATTAAGATTTATACTATGGTTGTATTGACCGACTTTATAACTCTAAAGATAAAAAAGTTAGCAATAGTGTGCACGTAAGTATAGACACGCTGTATATAATTTAAATCATTTTATTTGTTTTCTTTTAGTTTTATTCTTGAATTCGTTTTAATTTAAATTGAAACGATCTGAGTCTCAAAAATAATCAAATACAGCAAATTTTAAAACATTTTTAACACACTAGTGGTATTTATTTTAATTATTAAATCATATTGGTGTGAATAATTTTTTACTTACATGCATTATTGTGCTCAATTTTAAACGAATATTTATTATGTACATAATTATAATTGTGAATTTTCATTATGTAAATAATTTTGATTGTTTAATAAAATTGTTCAAATTTCAAATTTCATTCTTAAGCAACAATGAATGAATTTCCGTACATTATATAATTTTTACTTATATCCAAGAAAGATTCTCACTATGGGGATCTTGGAAAGATAATAGAAATACGAAACGTCTAATTAAAAAATGACTATGCCATGTTAAAGTCCGTAACAAATTGCCATGACGAAGTGTTTTGTATATTTGCTCTAGCATTTACAATAGCAACAGAAAAAACAAATAAATTTAAAAAATTCAATTTTTTAAATATCCCAAAAACTCACCATCAATTTTATTATGTTATTTTATTGGTCACCCTAATTACACAACTTTTTCATTTAACCGGAGTTGTATCTATTATTATTTCCGAGATCTCCATCACAGTGTACACTCTTAAAACTGATTTGTCAACCGAATAAAAACATTATTATCTGCAACAAATTTTTGTGAGTAGCTATAATATAACAAATTTGTGTTGATTAAATCAATAAGCAACTATTAATTTCTTATGGTAAACAAGCAAACATATGTTGACCTTACAGTTAAGAATTTGTTTGAAAATAAATGTTGTAGATATCATTAACAAAATAATATGTCACGAATACAATATCTTTTGTTTAGATCGCAAATATTGTTTATTACTGTTAACAATCGTAGTTCGTTGTTCTTGCAAGCGTACTTTGTTACTGTTATCAAACAAGACTGTGTTGCTCTTACAAATCTTTTGTTGCTATTACAAAAAAAGACAGTGTTGCTTTCACTAAACTTTTGTTGCTATTACAAAAAGAAAGCGTGTTCCTCTTACAAACAAAGTGTGTTGCCGACATTGCAAATATATTTTCCGTTGCTGTTACAAACAACAGCATGTTGAACTCTTACAAACCTTTTTTGTTGCTGTTTAGAAACAGAATGTGTTTGCTTTTTATAAATAATATTTGTGTTGGTGTTATAATCAAAGAGTATGTTCGCTTTCACCTAATCTCTTGTTGCTATTACAAACAAAGCGTGTTACTGTTACAAACAAAAAGCTTGTTGATCTGAAAAATATTTTTGTTGCAGTTACAAACAAGAAGGTGCCCTCTCACAAATCTTTTTGTTGCTATTACAAACAAGAGAGTGTTGTTCTTATAAACCGTTTTGTTGCTGTTACAAACACGCGCGTGTTGAACTTACAGTTCGTTGTTGTTCTTTTAGGTAGTTACAGATTATTGATCCAAACTTTAGTTTTACAAAGCAATGTTCGCCTAGATTAAAAGCTTGTACAGGATGTTCTAGACCATACTTACTATGTATTTCACCATCGAACTTTTTTTACGTTGTCAGCGATTGCTTAGGAATATCACATCTTTACAAGGAGTTGACGAAATTCATACGATCGATCAAAATACAAAATAATGTATTATAAAAACATTTGGACTAAAAAACTTAAGACCTTAACTAAGTGTGAACTTTTGAAGTTATTATGAAAAAGGTTGTATAACACTTTTAAGTAAAAATGTACGATTTTCCATCCCTCATAATACCAAAATATAACAGGCACAGCAGGTGTGAATAAATCTTTGAAATTGAGAATTTCAAAATTTGAGTTTTTCAACTTCATATGCAAATAAATGTTCATTTAAGTTTGCACTTTGATTTGATTATATAGAAAACCGATGTCTTTACAATCATTGATTAATGATAATTTGTTTTCTATTACACCAAATGAAGGAATTAACAAATTCTCAAATCCAACAACTATAACAAGCGATGGTTTGTAATTAACATTTCAAAATTTGACCCACTTAGGTATAAATCCACCAAAAAAACTCCAGATGGTAATTATGTCGTTGACAGCAGGATAATTGTCTAGCATGTCTGAATAGGAATTAAATTTTCAGGGCCTATTATAAGATCACGGGTCAATCCTTTTTGACTTAAAAATCGGAAAACTTAATTTTTAATTGGTGCTTAAGAGCAAGTGATTTTGATATATTTTCTAGAGCACGTAACAGCTGCTGTCATTTTTGCCTTTTTGTGTTTCGATTCATATCTCACTAAAGATATATTGGCCAAAGGTCCAATTTCTCTTATTATTAAGGGTAATGTACTAAATGGATGTTTAGGTTTCTAAAGAGTCTTGAATAATATTTGGTATTGTGTATGATGTTCTTTAATTAAACTTTAAGTTTCAAAATGTAGAATCTTTAATTACAGAGGCTGTAATTATTGAAATTATTTCTCGTAAAATTAAATGAAATGACCAAACATCATAATAGGTTGGAACTAAATCTCCTATAAATAACCCAAAAAACGTACAAAACAAAGCATTTCGGATGCAGACATTGAAAATTGCGTTTTGTTCTAAAATCACGGCGCAATTTAGGTGGAAAATTAGTAGACTCAGCATTAAAATCAAACATTTTCATTCTCGAATTTATTGGGTCAATTGAAAAATATTTTTTTTCATCAACCAAATACGCTAAAATGTGCAGCATATCATAGTGACAGACACCTTCAAAACATCGTGCATGATATCTACACTAAAATTTGTAACAACGTGAAAATACTTCAATTCGTTAAAAACACAATTCAATTTTATTCCAGTCTGGTATACGTCATTTATAGATAGGTCGTGATTATATGAAATTATCTTTCTAGTTAAAGGTTGGGTCGGCAATACAAGACACTTGTGAAGATCTTTTATCAATTTTACAAAATCTGCAATTAAATCTGGCATTAAAGCTCTCGGAAAATCCTAAAATCGAATGCAAACCTAAATTATCACCCAATATTAAAGTTAAAACTAAGTAAATCTTTTCAGTACCATTTGTGGTTTCTACATCTATTCCTTCTTCTTCCAGAAATTTTAATTCATTCAATAAAGGCCTAAAAATTGATAAATTTCCAAATTCGCTTTCTGTCTTCAGTGTGAAACAGAAGGACTAAGAATATATTTTCCAACAAAGCTCGAGATTCTGGAGGAAAACAAGCATCAGCGGCGGACTGGGTCCTAATAGGGCGCCAACCTTGACTTAGCTGGAGGCGCACACCGGGGGTAAGGAGGGGGGTCCGGAAAATTTTGAAAAAAACAACGTTAAAATTCACGCTTTTTAACACAATCTGAGGATTAGTTTAACTTTCATTAAACCTTTAAAAAATAAATAGCATGGTCCAATTTTTAATATATTTTTGTACCTGTGTTGTCATTCTTATTATTTATAACAACTTTATGAAAACTTAACCGACCGAACCAACACTTTCAATTTTCTATTTATTACGCCGTTATACAAGCAAAAATATGTAAGCCTGTATTAATTAATTATCAATTTACTGGGTAAACAGCAACAATTTCACAATACCTGCATTAAAATTTTGAACTTTTAATTTGAAAACAAATTAAAATTTATAACTTCATTATAATATGTATAAACAGATTTCAAGGTTTGGGAAAAAAATAATAAGTAAGTAGTTTAAAGTTTAATTTGTTGTATTCTATTTACAATTTTTGATATGTGCATAGTACTTAAAATACTAAAAGTCTCCTCATTTCTTCACTTTTTTCACACATTTTGAAATAACCAAATCGTTATCAATGGCGGACACCTTCTGTCTCTCTATTTCCATGATCAGTAGTGCTTCCAAATGATCCTGGTTGATGGTGGATCGAAGTCTGGTCTTCAAAAATTTCAGCGTAGAAAATGTCCTCTCACAGCTGACCTGTGTGAGCGGGATAGTCAAAATGAATTTGTATACTTTGTACAACTCTGTGTATGACACAGTGTACATATTGTAATCGTAGATTACACTGAAGACGCACTTCGGACACTGTGCACATTTTGTGGTCTCTGTACATGGTTTCAATTCTTCATCCTCTGATTCCTCGGATTGACTGGAACAACTGTCAATGTCTGCTTTGAAAACTTGTCTTGAATGCTGCAGTGAAGAGTTGGCCACATATCAAATAAAGACTGCAGTTCTTCATATAGTTTGGATTTATCGATGTCTTGGACCAAGGTGCAAATTTTGTTCAAGGCATTTGGTGGTAGTCCATTTTTCTTCAGTTCTGAGAATTGTCTTGGGTCGAAACAAGCCAGGTCTAAGTAAAGAGTTTTTTGGTCAGCGAATCTTGTTTGAATAGTAGAGGTGATTGTGTCCATGATCACGTTAAAACTTTAATTCTAAATTTATCTTCTACAGAAGAGTTCTTGAACGCATCTTCTGTGGTTTGACCATGTATTCTTTTAACAGCCCGAGCTCTTTTTGGGGAAGTTCCATTTCTATTTGAAGTCCGTCCACGTCAATTGAAGTGTCATTATCTATTTTCTGAGCAATTAATGAGGTCATGACACGAACAAATTTCTTGGAGGCTTTTGTTATCGCTTCGTAGTCATCTCTAACTTTTCCTAACGATTTCTGGGCTTTTTCCACAAACGCCCATGCTTGGGCAAAATCCAAGTTCTTCGTTTGGAGATAGTCTGATAGTACTGTCGTGAAGCGAAAGATGTTCAAAAAATCATCGCTACCAAGATGGTTTCAAATGACAGAAACTTTGAAAGCAATGCGTTGGCGTCGCTTCTAGTCTTAGAGTTGAATTCCATAGAATTACTGATTATGTTGAGGGAAATCACAAGATCAGGATAGACTGATTTTCTTAGTTCAACGTTTTCTGTCTCAATATTATCAAACCAAAACTAGCAAACCCGAATATCTTGGTTGTGGCATCACTTCTGACCGCCATCTTGTGGCTCCAATTGCTGTCAATCGTATTTTAGGATTTTTATCCATCCAAACGTTAAGTCTTTTGCAAGATTCCTTAATAAACACTTGAGCTTCTTGAAGCAGTCCAAAAATGATATAGTCTGCGGTAAACATTGAGCGGTATCCGTCATAACTAAATTTAAAACATGAGCGTAGCACCATGTGTGAGTGTGATTGGGAACTAGCTCCTTCAATTTTGCAGAAACACCATTGTACTCTCCACTCATGTTCGATGCTCCATCGAATGCGTCCGCAACGCAGTTTTCTACTTTTAATTCGTGTTTCTCTAGTTCGGATAGCAAATCTTGTAGTAAACCTTGCGCGGTTGAAGATTGCACTGTTTTCAGCCCTAGAAGTCTTTCCTTAACTTCTTTTCCATCTACGTACCTCACAACTATGGCACATTGGTCATAACCCGAAATGTCTATTGTAGTATCCATTAATATTGAAAACTTGACAGCTTTCTTAATGTCACAAACCAATTCATCCAATATTATTTCTTTGATGATTTTAACTATTTTCATTATTGTGGTTTTGCTCAAAAATGATATTTGGCTCCCCCTTCCACATTTCTTCTTTTACTCTTTTCTAGAGCTTTAGTACTTGTAGTGATAACAGTTTGTACGTGTTTCTCCAAGGTATGATCGTAGTTAGATAGTAAAAGAAATATTTCCAGAAAGTTACCATGATTTACAGCGTTGTCACCTAGGATATAACCTGCTTCTGTGTCTTTTACCCATTAAGCCAGGCCCTGCTTACCAATTAACTTCACTACATCAATAACTCCATGAACAACTTTTTCTTCTCTCGGCCACTTCTTGTTTCCGTTTGTTAAGCTGTTTTTCAAAGAGGAGATGGTCTAGAGTTTTATTTTGATTGTGAGCAACATAGCATTTCACAGCTTCCAGATGAGCTTTGGATTTTCATGTTCTCCTACAGTCTGAGTCAGATGTCTATACCTGTCGAAACCTTTACAAAAAACTGAATTGTTGTCGGTAAAAGCTAAACAGACACTGCAATAAAGCTTTTGGTCTTTACTGTTGTACGATAACCAGTTACGTTTGAATTTTTCATTAGATTGTCTTTTGAAAATTCCAATGTCAAACGGAAGAGGAGCTTCTAGATCTACAGGAGGTTGGTGTGGATGAAAAGAAAAGAAAGCATTGATATCGTTGAATAACGGCTTCTTGAAAAATCTTGTGCATCTTCATCATACACTTTCTCAAGTTGAACAGGGTGGTTATTATCTTTATTTAGAGTAAAATTAGAATCGTTATCAGGATTATTTAAATCAATATTGTTAGTGTCTGATGATGATGCCGCGGGCAGTGTATCTTCAGCTTCACGTGCAACAACTGGGAAATTTTCAGTTTGGGCATTATTTTGGGATTTTTGAGTAAATAATCCAACATTGATAGTACTTGATGTTAATGCCGAAAGTGTATCTTCACCTTCAAGGACTGGAACATTTTCATTTTGGATGCTATTTTGGGATTTTGGAATCAAAAGTTTGTGATTTTTGAGCATGAGCCTGCAGCTTCATTTCTCTGGGAAGCCTCTTTCCTTTTTAAACTCGAAGCCGGACTTTTTCTTTTTTTTGGGATTTCCACTCATGATATTAAATTTATGACGATAAAAGTCTGTAACAATGAACATATATATCACTAAGCGAAGTGGGTTTACGTTCGGGTCTATAACACACAAATTACGATTGAATAAATTCAAATTTGGTATTAAAACACTTACCTGTTAATAAGCGGTAATAGTCGAAGTAAACATATGTGTAAGTTAATGATATGATAACAAAACAATAGCACCACAACTAGAATAAAACTGTATATGTATGGTTGGATGACCTGACAAACACTTGGAGGGACAGTGACAAGTAACTGAGAGAGCGACGAGCGTGAAAAGCTAGATAAACAATATTTTCATGTTGGTACAGGAATATCACCTGACGCACGTCGTTTACCACGGCAGGGCTCTATCCAGCTGGAGGCGCTCCGCGCTCAACGCCTACACCACAGAGTAGAGCGCTGCCTATGACGTAAACCGGTGCCCAGCTGTTTGTTATGTACATTATCCTCATTTAATGTTTTTTATTGTAGTCAAAATTATGGGACTTCTTATATTTACTTTTGGCAAGGCGCCTTTTACTTCCTAATGTGAAATAGAGTTTTTAGTTTTTAGGAAAGAGAATTTTGGGTTATGATGGCGGGAGGGCGCACCGGCCCGCGGGCCGGTGGGCCGAGCGGGCCAGTCCACCCCAGCTACAACTTATGGATTCCCGAGTGGGATCCAGCAGGATTCCCTGTTTCATAATCATCATAATAAACTAGCAGCTTTAATACAGTACCGCGTTCATTAAATTTATTAAGAATAGCTGTAAATGATGTGACTGGACAATGTTTGAAACACATTTGTTGGTTTTCAGTTGATTCATATAGTTAAGTACTTGTGGTAATAAATTTTCAATTTCAAAAAGCTTTCTAATTTTACACATATCTCAAAGAATATATTGGGCATTAACTTCTTTGGTTTTTAAGTTTTAATATATAATTCTTTCTAGTTTCTTCAGTCTTTTGTTCCACAACGAATTGCACTGAACAAATTAAATTTTTACTCTTTTCAAATTCTTTAAATCTAAGGTATTCGGAATTCATATTTTGAAATGGAGTTAAAACATATTTTGAATATTATTAATCAGCTTTTACAGCGTTTAAAACATAATTCTTTTAAAATTAAAAGAACTTCACTTTCTATAAATCTTTACAAAAATCAATGAAGGGAGAATTATAAAGTTTTGCAACAAAACACATTACTACTACATTAGTTGTTTTAAACTATTTGAAACAATTCTAAAACAGATGGATTGCTGTCTACATGGGTTAATTCATGATGTTGTAGGGATGTCTTTGTAGAAGTACTACCTGGTTCACAAGATGAATCGAAACTATGTTTGTGGGAAAAATCAACTATGAAATCATTGAGTTCATGTTTGTTTAAAATGATTTTTAAAGATTTTAAGGTTTGAAAATCCCTAAGACAATTACCTTCCCTACATCGATAAATACTGTTTGCATGTAAAGTATGTTTTAATCCTAAACGTAAAATCAAAGCTTGCAGAGATGGAAATTCGCATTCACAAACATAACATTTTGCCATTTTACAATATCTGAAAACTAAATTTTTAAAAACTATTACAAAATATTCACAAATAAAAATTAAATATCTACGTAACAAATATACTTTTAAATGTCTCTTAAAAATATGCTCAACAGCTTGAAAGTTTTATCCCATTCTGTATTAATTCCATAAATACCTTTCTGTATCAATATCCATACTTGTTCGCTTTCCTTTGAGTAGGATGCGTGTAGGGCGTATGTCAACTTAAAACATGTATCCACTGCTTTTAGTACCTACTGTGGGTACTTCATAAAAATGGCTATCAACGCAGACGTAACACGTACTAATATTTCTCAAATTTTCTCCAACAATTACTGCTATCGGTTGAAGCGTAAGTCCAAAACTCTTTAATTTTGTTTTGTTTTTTTCCAATACTGGCTTTTCTCATTAGCAACCTAAACAAGAGACGAAAATTTAGTTGAGCTGAATACGAAGTAAGTATCTTATTCAATTTTTTTCATTATGTAGGCAAATTAGGCAGTGGCGTAAACCACATGGGGCGTAACCCGCCCCCATTAGCAAAAAATGTCCTAAGCATGAATATAAAAATAATAAAATATGTCATTTTATTTAGTTTGAAGACCCGCAGGTAGTTGTAACCCGCCCCCTGCGTAACTCTGAGTTACGCTACTGAATCTAGGTTTAGAAATCATCGATAATCGTATATTCATTGATTATGTACTCACCACAACATGCAAAATAAAACCTTCAGAAACCTCTTGCTTGCTTGGCTTCCAAACTCATGCTGTTTTAAGTTTTTTATAACAACTGGTTTCAAAAGTAAGGGAAGCAAAAAAAGAATATATGTGTTACGAGAATCTAAAAGAAGAATCATTAACGTAATAATTTTTATTAAAGTCAGTTCTTCACCTTCATCTAATTCATTTCATCCGTAATGTTTTTAGATGCTCTTTATCACGCTTTGACTTATGTATTTGCGTATTCGACATTTTTTTTGAAAAATTTGGCCATTCAGAATACATTCGGTATTCATAATCTCCGTACATCTGAGAAAATCTTGTTCAAGCTATAAAGTTAAAGAGTTGCGTAGTTAAAACTAAAATTGCAATAGGTACCAATAAATATTACCAATAAATTCCTGAATTTGTTTGCAAGGATGGAAAATGATTTAATGTATTCCATTATAGAGATCATCAAGCTCTCCTGTGAAAAACATTAATTTTCTTTCGTTAAAAGTATCTTTTCAATATGTTAGAACATCTGTCCAGGGTTCTACATTATTTCTAAGCCAGTTTAGTTTCTCATTTGAATCTATACATACATGAAATTTCACAAACATCGATAAAGTATATAAATTCAAGTTAAATAGTGACAAACCAATATTATTAAGAAGAGGTGACGAAATCTGAGAATTTTTTTTATGTTTTGCAATAGCAGGTTTCAGTCAAAGCGATGTAAGAGAAAAAGTTCCGTCCTAGTGTTATCTTTTTCTATCAGTTTTACCAACACGAACCTTCAAAAATACTCTGAATTTTAAATTATCACCAAAAATCAACCTAAGCCACAGATTATTAACCTTTTTCTGTATGCCATGTTGATATCTTAATAAAAAAAATAAATTATAGGTACTTAATAAAACAATTTTAAATACTTACAGAAGACAGAGGTAATAGTAAACAATTTGGTCTCTGAAAACGACTGTTTGTAAAAAAAGCAGCAAAAACGATCAAAAGAAGATAAAAAACCACTGGGCAGAACAAACCCAAACACAAAACTCAAACGAATAATTAAAAATTTTAAGGTTAGCTTGGCTTGGGTTGATTTTTGGTGATAATTTAAAATTTAGAGTAATTTAGAGGATTCGTGTTGGTAAACTGACAGAAAAAGATAGCACTAGGGCGGAACTTAGTTCCCTTACATCGCTTTGACTGAAACGTGCTATTGGGCTTCTAAAATAAAAAAAAACTACAATAAAAACCACATTTCTGAAAACAAATCTAAGTAAACATCAAATGTTGACATGTCTAACCGAAAAGTATACGTCAAACTCCAATTTATTTTGGGATTAACTGTAAATACATATACGTACTTCAGATGTGTTTGGTGTTTCGATGACGGGAGCTACACATATATTCCATTTTTTCAATAAATTTCAAACGCGGTCCTATCTTTGAATTAATTCCTTGATCACATTTGGAGTAAGCATGTTAAATGCCGGCAAATCAATTTCATTTTTCTGTAAATAGTCTTATATACCAAACAAATATAGGTACCTTAATTAATTTTAAAACTACTTATACTATTCACCACGCCATAACCTGACATTGCCTCTTATAGCACATGTGATTAGGTCAATTCCCATGTAAAACGTTTAGTATCCATAAATATAGGCTTTCCTGATTATTTCGGCCCAAAATGTTAAATACAAAATATTTATAGAATGAAATAGTTACTGCATACTATAATGATAAGTATTTTTGGGTTGTTTTTTGGTTTTCGGAAAAATTTAAAACTCTTAGTATTTAATGCTCATTACTATATTACTATGATTTTGTAACCCTTGCTTTATGAATAAATTATATTATCGCGTAGTAACTATGGTAATGAGATTTAAAGACGAAAAGTTTTTTTTTCTTCAAGCGTGCTAAAATATGAATTTTACTATACCGCATTGAATATATAAAACTACATTATTTTTACGGCGTACAATAATATTATTATTTTACGCTCAATTAGTAACTTAGTTTGCCGGTAGAGGTATTAGCACTTTTAAGCAGAAACGCCATTTAAAATTTAAACTTTTAAAAATGTCGCAAATTGAAGGAACTCCACCTAAAATAAAACAAATCGCCGATGCCTTAGTTGAAAATTTGATCCCCAACAAATCGCGCAAAATATATGATTTTGCTTACAATAAATTTTGAAATGGGCGCAAGAAAATAATATAATCAATTACACAGAAAATGTTATGTTAGCGTATTTTCCCATTTGGCGGAAACTATGAAAAGTTCGTCATTATGGGCACAATATTCCATGCTAAAGTGCCAATTAAATATTAAACATGACATAAACTTAAAAAATTACGCAAAATTAATTTCCTTCTTGAAGCGCTAGCTGATGGGTATCAACCAAAAAAGCAAAAGTTTTCTCAAAAGAACATTTTAATAACTTTTACAAAAATGCGCCAAACAATGAATATTTGGCCATGAAGGTAATTTCAAATATAACTTTTTCAATCGCTAAAGTAGATACTATTTTCTTAGATCGTATTAATATTCGGAGTTAGTGGGGCATGTCGTTGCGATGAACTAGTCAATTTAAGAATACAGGATATCGAAGACCTGGAACGTATAATACTAGTAAAAATTCCTAATACTAAAACGAATAAGTCACGGACATTTACCATAGTTGGAGATTTTTATTTAAATTTATGTAGACAATATATGACACTTCGACCTAATGACATCAACATAACAAGATTCTTTTAAAATACCAAATGGTAGATGCCACCGTGTCGTTATGGGGATACATAAAATTTCAGGTATACCAAAACAAGTGGCAACTTTTTAAAACTACCTAATCCAGAGGAATACACTGGTCATACACTGCGACGAACCTCAGCTACATTGTTAGTTGACAATGGTGGAGACATTACCACTCTAAAAGACACGGTGGATGGAAATCTAACAATGTAGCTGAGGGATACATCGAAGACTCCCTTTCAAACAAACGTGAAATTGCCAATAGAATATTAGGGTGCGATGAAGGTAACACATCTACCGTAACATCAGGTGATCTTAACAGGCCTAGTACTTCCACCGCAACATCGAGCATATCCCAGTCAAGTGAATATGAAATCCATCACGACTATAATGACGTCAATGTCAGTTCTAAAACAGCAAGTAGTGGATTAAATATTATTAACTCGACATTACAAAATTGTACCTTTAATATTACTATAAATAAGAAATAGGTATTTTTTCCACTATATAGTTACTACAAAAGAATGTTTGTTTTAAGTTTTCATCTGAAATAAGAGTTAATTATTATTACTGTTGTATTGTTAAATAATTATAGCTTTCTTTCTTACTCTACAAATTAATACAAAAATTTTCCTTTTACAAACCGTGTTAATACACACAACAAAAATAATGTTGTTTGACAGTCATGTTTGACAGTTGTAAAGTTGAGTTAACGCTGTTGCCTATTCATTCTAAAACCACCTCAATTACTTCAAGAATTTGGTTTTTACGCTTGAAGAAAAATAGTATATGCTACACGGAGTCGAACGCCTTTTTGTGTTTCGCAAAGTATTTTGCGGCCTCAGCTGCGCTTCGGCCGCAATACCTTCGCTCAACACAAAAGAATGCGTTCTACTCCTAGTAGCATAATATACTATTTTTTTTTAATCAAAAGCACCATATTATAGAGCTATTATTATGCCGTTATGAAACGTATTATAACACCTATAAAACACTAGTGTTTTATATTCCATAAAACATTAGTGTTTTGTAATATATAAAAATTCAAGAAAAATTTGCAGAAAATTTAGTAATTATTTATTAACATTAATATTAACATTCACGTTAACAACAAAAGTACACTTATTTGCAATATCAGGATTTACTTTTACACGAACCACGTTTGAGGAAGATTTTATTTGACTCGCTTTCTTCTATATACCCCTCAACAACATTAGATGACCTCCACGCTTCGTGCCTCTTAAGAGTGAGAATATCACCACCAGCATTAGCCAACAGTCGCCGAAGAACGGTTGCATACTATGGCCCGTGTAGGATTTAGCGTCTAGAAGTTTTAAGAAAGAAGCAATCTGTGAGGGGATTCTGGAAATAGTGTTAATTTCCACAGGTTGCACGGTGCATTTTGAATTTTATATATCGTAAAAAAAAATCTTCCCTGCGAAATAGTACTTTTAGGACGTAGGCGTATGTATTTCTTGCATATCTCCATAACATTAACAGAGAATCCTTCGTCTAATACAGTGAAACTTCTTGACATATTGGTCTTTGTTTCTGTGGATGGACACATAGATAAAAGATCCTTTATCTTTCACATGTTCAATATTTAAGTTTACCAGTTCATTGCATCGTAAACTCACAAACACCCATTATGACAGCAACCTAGAAATATTTAAAATAATTAAGATACCAATACAAAAGAAAAGAAAATTGGTTGTACCTTCATCATTAAGTATTTTTCATCAGATGCTGTTTTCAAAAATTGTTCGATGTGTTCCCTCTCAAGCACTTTTGGCTTCTTTGCCTTGTAGTTTTTTGATTGGCTCTTGAGATAAGCAATTAATTTGCCGTATTTTGATATGTCAATATTTCTATGCACATTCAAAGTTGCTCTTAACATTGAATATTTCGTCCACATCGACGAGGAGGCAAACTTGCTTCTTACATTTAAATAATAAGCCAACAGACGTCCTCGTTTATGATGTTTGCACCTCTTTTCTCTCCATTAATTAAAGGTAGCAAATTCTTTTATGTATGCATCTTTAGATTTGGCCGGCAACAGTTGCAGGATTACTTCTTCAGCTTCTGCTTTAATTTCTACCGGCAAAGAATCACTTTCTCACATTTTTTCAAAACAAATACCAAGGGCATGCTACTACAGCAGATACACATACGGTAACATAAGAATGACATCATCTTTTTTTATCATGTTTGTATCTTCAACTAAAATGTTATTGTTAAGACTATGTACAATCGGAATACAAAGATGCTTAATGTTACTAATACTATAATCAATGGTGTTATTCTTATTCCAAGTAAAAATATTGTTGGATTTGCTAAATCTATTACCGTGAGATAACTTCGTATTATCATATTTGTGTTTTTAACAAAAGTGTTAGTGTTTCTAGCAAATATATATTAGTTGAATTCTACCAATCCCACATAAATTGTTAATGCAAACAAACTTGCTTTGTCCTATGAAGTAATAAAATTGATGTGAATTATAGTTCTGAACAAATAAATTTGTCAGGCTCACCGAATTTTGTCTAACAAACTTGAGTGTGTCACAAATGCAAAATGTTCTATTTCAATCTACAAAAAAATTTGTCATGCCAACTAAATTTTGCTTCTAACAAATTTCAATTTGTTAAAATCTCGAACACTTTTTCAGTGTATAGGAAGTTTTGGTGTTGTGTACACATAACGATAAAAAATAAGGTATTTTCTTGTATTTATTCTGACTTACTCTGTAATAAAATTTTGAACATTCGAAAATTAATAACAATCAATTTCCAACTTCCGATTTAAAGTTTTGTTTAAGGATTTGTTTGTTTGGAGTACTTAGAACTTTAACATTAATGCGAATTATAATTAATTTTAAGTACTTACAAATATTATTATTATCTGTGCATACATCGCACTTGATTTTGTAGTGTTATAAGAAAGTTATGTACAAGATGTGATTGCTTTAGAATTGTTTCATTTCATTATAATGGAAAACAAAGAAATATTTTTTAGCGATAATGAAACGGTCATTTACTTTTTCAGATTGGTTCACCCTAGTAACATTTTTTATTTGGCGTCGTTTAGAGTGTCTAATGTTTACGGAATGAATTGCGATAACAAAACGGATAAATCCGTAACACCCTTTTGTCACTTTTTATGTGAATTGAGAAAGTAATTGACTTAAACCACAGAGAACCTTAATTGAAAATAGTCGAAAATGTTCGCTCTGATTAATTTTATATACACAATTAGAGTATACGATTGACCATCGACAAATTTATTTCTTTATGTTTGATCCGTTAAAAAATTTTGAGTAGTTTCATTTAAATTTTAATGTACAAAAAACTTAAAATATTAATTTTTCGTTACATAGTAAAGGTTTATTTTCCAATACATTGTTATAATGTTATATTTGATTAGTAAATCAATGACTGCAATCATATTTTTTAATACAGTTAATAACTAATAAACTTTTACCAGGTTTTAGTAATTTACGTTAGCGTATGGCTTTAAGATACTTTTAGTAGTTCCGTTAACTTTAAAGAACACGTAGGTTATTAAAAACCTAAATCACTTTTCTCACAAACTCTGCTCTCCAAAATCAATGCAGAGGATTTCCAATGCGTGTGCGAGAGTAAAAAAAATTTAAATATAACAATCTTGAATAATTAGTCATAAAAGAATGCAATAAACATCTATTTTTAAACTAAAATTGTTAAAAAACTGTACTTAAAAAAATAAAGCAAAAGTTTTAATGGAAGATTATTATAAACACAGAAATGATACTCATTAAAAGAAAAATAATCTCTAGTTACGTCTGAAACCAAACAAAACAGTAAAAGAAGCTGTATTACAATCGCAGATTTTATTTAGAAGTTGTTGTTACAAGAATTAATTATGTTTGTCTTTCAAACTAACTTTAGATTTGTAATACATATAAAATGCGTTTGTTAACATCGATTTTCTTGATACAACCGAGTGATACGAATCCATTTCAGGACTTGTAATTCAGTACTACTATCTCGATCAAATATTTTTCGATGTAGGTTTCTATTTAACTTGGAAATAAGGACAAGAGTTTATACGTCTAAAGCAAACACACGGAACTGTTATATTCACTTAATAGTTCGTTGTCAAATATATGTTAGTGTAAGATATTTTAAAATAATTCATTTTGTAAACGCAATTGTTGCTTTAAATAAATAAACTTTTAAAACATAGGGTGAGGTCAAAAATGTAAACATAGAAAAGACATCAACAGTTTTTTAATATAAAAATGTAAAAATATATATTTTAATTATTATTATTATTTTCAAATTTAAATTTGAATTTTTGCTAAACATTTTGTAATTTACCAAAAAATATGTTATATTTTTGTTTTTGAAAAACAAAACATATTTATTAATTGAAGAAATTAAAACTTACATTTTGTGTCATTTGAATAGCATAAAGCGTAGAAATTAAGTTTGTAAATAATTCAAAAGATAGAAAATTTAAATAAGTCGAGAGCCAAATGAATTAATAATTTTACTACCGTCTGCATATATCAAAAAATAACTTTGACTTCAAAATATACCGCTAGAATAATGTTGAATTTAGAGCAAAGCGAGGTTTTTATGTAAAATTAATTTTGTTATCAAAAATAGAATCAGATGGTGAATTTAACTTTTAAATTATAATAATATCTTTCAACAGAAACTAAATTTGAAATAAATAAAACCGATGTAATTAAAGTAATGTGAAATTCTCTATAAATTTTATGGCAAAAGTCATTAAAAAAGAAAATTTTTACGATTTTATTATAATTTAGTAGTATTTTTCCAAATATAACAATTTTAAGTAACTATAGGCTCTACACTATTACAATTTCTGTAATTTATTTATTTGTATGCTACATTATTTTCATTATTGTATTGTGATGTAGGTGTAATGTATGGTGCCCCATTAAATCTATTCCTCTTGATTGGATTTATGTTTTATTTATTTATTTATAAAGCCGTATTTCAGCAAAAATCAATTATGGGCGAGAACAGCGAATTACAACAATACCTAGTAAAATAACTAAATAGCGAGACAGACAATATAAATGCAAAAGTAATTAGATTTAGGTGAAACGACCAAGTAGTACAAAAACTATAATACAATAAAAAAAAAATAGTGGTAATGTTATGAAACGGTAGAAGACGAGACAGATGAGGCAGATAAGGTAAATCGATCAACCTTCTAGGAATCACCGCAGAGATTTTATCTCTGATATAAATGTATAAAAGACATCAATTTTACGTAGGGAACTGTTGCCGCATACAGAAAAAATAGGAGACGACTCCAGCACGGGCGTACGAGGAGTGGGTAGGTAGCAGGTAGTGGGAAAGGAGATCCAGGCCAAGGAATGGAAGAAGATAATTTAGCCAACAGTTTGTGAATAAGTTTGTATAGAAAAAAAATAGAAGAAGTAGTACGACGGCTGCTTAAGTCAAAAAGGTTAAACCAAGCCAAAAAATCAGCCTGCGGAAAACCTCTAGGAGGATAAATCCCTTCGACGTGATCATCAAGAAATTTTAAGAATTTGCGCTGAATGTTCTCCAGAGCGCGAATCTAAACCAGAAACGTAGGGTTCCATACTACCGAGGCATACTCCAGCCGATATTGAATGAGGGTCTCATACAACAAAAGAAGTAAGTCAGCACTTAAAAAATTTTAGAGTTTCTGATAATAAAACCAAGAGTCTTATGTGAAGAGGAAACAATGGACCGAATGTGTAAGCCAAAGGACAAAGACGATTCAAAAGTGACACCAGATTTTTAAAATAGCTAGAGCGGGTAATGCTGATGTTGGAAAAAAATAACTAAAAAGAATTGAAAACTGTGCTCTAGTATAAGAAACGACCCAACATTTAGGAACGTTTAGATCTAAGCAGTTAGACCGACACCATTCATGAAAAAGATCTAGCCTTATCTGAATCACAAGAGTATTAGACGTACAACGTATTACCTGAAATATCTTCATGTCATCCGAATACTGTAAGCAATGATAAATCAAGGGTAGGTGGGACATCATTAACAAAGATATTGAAAAGCAGGGGCAAGAACAGAGCCTTGGGTACACTCAAAAGAATACTTGAAACACCCAACCGTAAGCCGAGCAGCTCGAAAAACTGGGTTATATTACATAGGTAACTTTTGAATAATTGTACTAGGTTGTTACACAAACCTATAGGATTTATTTATTTATTCGTATGGTACATTATACAAATATTGTGCTGTGATGTAAGTGTTATGTATGGTGACCCAGAATTTCAGTATAAACCTGTATAGCATAAAACTTTGAAATGAGAATCTTATGGTTCAGGCGGTCGAAAGTCTTGCTGAAGTCAGTGTACACGACGTCGACCTGGAAACCAGAATCTAATGATTCAGCTAAAAACTGCTAAATTGGTAGTTGTAGAACGCCTTCTAATAAAGCCATGCTGACTGCTATGAAGTTTTGCAAGATTCTAGAAGCAATGTGGTTATGTAAGCAGAATTCAAAAGTTTTGAGAAGTTACAGAGAAGCGCAATGGGACGATAGATAAGAACATCCGCCTCTTTATAAACAGGAACGATCCGAGCGGATTTACAACAAACAGGAAAGTGTCCCTGTTGAAGGATCAGATTAAATTTAAGCAATAACGTCGTTAACAGCACAGAAATGCAGTCCCGCAAGAAGAAGGCAGTGATGAAATTAGTGCTGGCGGTAAGTGTGGACTTAATCTTTTTATAGCAGACAGCAAATCAGACTCGACGAAGTACTTAGGCAGAGAGATCACGTCAACAGCTAGATGTGGAGTTACAAAAGAGTACTGGGCAGGTACGTCACTAAATCAGCTATTACAGAAAAAGCGAAAAAATCGACAACATCACCTTGATTGTCACTGTGAACACCAAGATAAGTCATATGTGAAGGTATACCGGAGGAATTACGGATTAGATTGATGTAAGACCAGACTCGATTAGGGTTAGACCTAATGTAGGCCTCAGTACGTTTCAAAGCATTTATAAGAAGTTTTAATATCAGTCTTTATCTTACTGCGCAGCAGCCTCAACCGGTGAAGAAGTAAGGTTATTAGTGGATTCATGTTTTTGCCGGAGAAAGTACTTCAGTTTGATATCAGAGATGATAGCATTAGAAAACTAGGGTGGATATTTGTTCTGGACTTCAAGAGACGACTTAGGGATAAAGCATTAAATGAATCATATAACACCCTGAAATATCTGAAAACCGATATTGACCCAAGAAAGGGTTAAAATTGATAACTCAAAAAGTTTTACGTGGATCATTAGCATCTTGGAGTAACCGTTAGAAGTTTTTTTTAAGAGGAAATGTTTGAATGCCTTGTTGGTCTCTCTAGTCTTGTGGATATTGGTTTTATAGAGAGTGTTTAATAGAGATGGTTGTTTGAAGGGTTTTGAAGGGGATTTTCGTAATGATTCTAAGACAGGAGGTTTTTCAACTTCTATTTTTTTAGTTTTGTGATACCAGCATTTTTATATATCAAAATGGTTAGCTTTGCTGACAGCTTGCTTTTACAGATAACGCTTGCCAAGTTGAATTTGTTGTCTATTTTGATTTTCAACTGTTTTACATAGACTGTGGGTTTAATAATTGTGATGTAACAAATAGAACTGCATTTGGTTTTATGGTATAATATAAGTAGCTTACACTTCTATGGATTTGACTTCAATCTCCATGTAGAATCATGATAATGTTTTAAAGATTAGAAACTGCAACTGGTGAATTACTGCAGTGATTTTGTTTGGCGAGTGAGATAAGGGCCGTATTATTAGCAAATTGAAGCTGTTAACTATTCAGATCATTGTTCTGATCATTTTGTCTTTTACTTGGGTGAGAATTTGTCAGAGTAAATGTTGTTAAGTCCTACATTCAAGGATCTGTTTTTCAGATAGTTTCAGATACTAAAAAGCAAGTATTCAGGACATTTGGTGTTTTGAAGTTTGTAGAGTAAACCATAACGCCATACCACAGAATAAATAATACGTACGCTCAGAAACGAAACTCCTCGCGGTTTTTTTGATGTTCTGAGGTTAAATTTGAGTGACCTTGACGCCATAGTTTTGGTTGTTTTAAGCAATAATTTTAATTGATTTAAATTATTTCTTGTAGGTTACACAACTTGCATTTCATTTTGTCACACAATAATACTTACTACTAGCAGTAGTATAAATACAAACATTTATAGTACTAAATGTTACCACAAAAGTTTCAAAATAATCATTTTTCACATATAACTTATACAGTTTAAAATAAGGTTGAAAAGTAAACCACCAAGCAATGTTTCATGCTTATTTTTTTTCTAACAACTGTAGACAATTAATTTTATTTCGGATTATTAAAAATGAACATAATACTCATCAAAGTCTTTAAAGAAATCATATTGGAGCTAATATGAACTGCAGAATATTAAAAATCATGTGGCAGATAGAATTTGAAGACATATGTATTTGGAACTTTGAAAATCTCCATTGAATTGATTCGAGTTATTAAGGTGTATAGGATAATAAATTATAGTGATCCATATTCCAATACACTACACAGAACAACACTTTCACACAATGGGTCTCTGTAACTACAGTTTCTGTTAATGAAATCAAAGGCTCTGTTAGCCTTTGATGTGATATACGTTAAATCCTGTCAAAATGTATTTGAAGATTTTAACATTACACTCACTATAAAGTAGTTATAGTATAGCCTTATTGTGAGTTCATGTGAAAGTTACAACCGGACATTTATTTATATAAAGATGCAGGTGATTATCAGTGCATCAGGAGCATGTTATTTTTAATATTTTGTTGCAGTTGTAAGCAGTCATCAGTAGTTTTTTTTATTTTCAAATCTCGGCAAACAATAATTTTTGACATTTTAAAGCACCTGATAGATCATTACTAAAAATTAGAAAAAGTAAGGGTCCTAAATTTTTATTCCTATATAAATTAAAAAAATAGTACCAACTATATGGAAGCCCAAGCGACCCAAAATCTCAAGGAAAACAACTTTTTAGGGTAGGAACCTTTTATTAAACTTGTAGTACTACGACAACCCAATTATAGGTGTTTGGATGCAATTTTGTTAATTTCTGGTGGAATTTTAAATACTCTAATAAATTTACATTCAAAATGCATCACCTGTCAGTTTGTATTACCAACCTCAAAACTAAAAAAATATCATCTGCAAACGAGGCGTAAATTACAAGAAAAAAACTGTATGATACTAGTTTATAATGCATTTTGTCGCACATATGCTTCTTGTAAATAACATGTCACCTGCAATAACATTTCTTGCACATTTAAAGTACTTTAACAATATTTTACTTTAAAACGTTGAAAATGTTTGGAACGAGTTGTTACGAAGGAAAATGAATGTAGATATATGTATAAGGATTCATTCAATTTACAGCGACTTTGAATCTATTTCACCTAAATCAAATTAATCATCAATGCGTTTTTCTGGATTGCATTTAACTAATTATATATGTTATTGTTACGCAAATTTAAAATAATTGTAAAAAATATAAATTACTGTAGTTTAATTTAATAATGCTGTATTTATACAACAATAAGTTTGAATTAAACTTGTCTCGTCTATTCCAAATTTAGTTTAATGATATGTTTATATTATTTACTTCTAATTTACAAATGAAAAAGAAAAATAAATGTAATGAAAAGGTTAACCTTGTTAACATCTAAAGCTTGGTACAGGATATTTAAGGAATTAACAAAAATAATTTCCTTAAATGTTAAAAATTATTGAAAAATGTGACTTTAAAATGTATTTGTAATATTTCAATATAGTTAGGTTTTCCATTTCACGAAGCGTTTTAATGCTCATTATTTTCTGAGGGAATCCGATTTCATAAAGTATGGTATTAATGATTTTTTTATAATAACGACGATTTTATTAGATGTTAGATGCCATCGTTCAAATCAAAATGACACATTAATTAGTATTTCCACCAATATGTATGTTGAAAAAGTTTTCCTTTCATAAATTTACAATAAAAATATCAGGACCGTACTAAGGACGTCTGGACCCCTTTAAGAAAGGTTGAATATGTTTTTCTTTTCTTCATATTCAACCTTCCTTCAAGAGGTCCAGGCGTCCTTAGTACCTGATCCTGAATTTATATATAAATTATTATTTTTACAACTAGAAGAAGCACCCGTTTTAGGATGGAAAATGTAGCCTCTACTAGAAGTTAAATAATCGCATCTCTCATAAGGGGTCAAAATGTCCTGATACTCTCTTAGTAAAATTTTAGTTATTTCTACAACTTTTACTTAAATGAGTTTCTAAAAAAATTGATTGCTATGGTTTTATTGGTTGTAGAGTAGTATCATAAAAAATGTAATTTTTAAAGTCAAACGAAAGGTACTTTATACCAAAAAATTAAAAGAACATATATTTTCTGTTATAGTAACATTACTGTTTTAATATGAATTTTAAATAAAACTGTAGTGCTTATTTTGTTTCAATATTGTTTAGATTCCTAAATTTCGGTTTTGTTTCGTTACACCGCTGATATTTGTAACCGTTCTTTTAAATGAAACTGTAGTGTTTATGTTGTTTTAGTTTTGTTTTGATTGTTTATTAATGACATATTCAGTTTACATTTATTACACAAAAATAAACAAACTATACAATTATACAATTACATGCCAATAATAATAATAATTTCAACTAACTAATAACAAATAAAATAACATGAAATGTCAAACGGTTTAACTCCTTTTACGATATTGTAGGCCTCTTCACGTTATCTTCCCTCTGGCTCCATGCTAAAATCTTGTTTCCTACGGAGAACAAAGTAAGCTATCAAAGCAGTAATAAGAATACAACCCCAGCTTAAAACAAAGATATAAATGTAAACATATTTTCACTACTTACCGATTTTGCAATTTGGTTTTGGCATGTTTATTTTAGTGAAACAATAATAGAACAATTATTAAAAACATACACCGTACGAATGTCACGTACTAAATGCGTGGAACTCTTTAATACAAATGACTGGGGTCTGAATTCTGAGAATGTTAAGCTAATCTTCAACGTCATCACGAATTACAGTATTTTTGTTCAACATTTATAGCTGACTTCTTGACACGATTAAAATGATTATCATTACTTACTCCGTATTTATTAATAATAGTAGTACACGATTTAACTTTTGCTTTTCAGTTAAGTAATATACTGTCTGATGCCTTCAACTTTAAGTATCAACACGTCTTCTTGTGTTTCGAATATTTATGCCACCAATAAATAAAAATAAAGTTTTGTTTTTCATAAATAGAATGAAATACATAAGTAAGAAGAACACAACAACCCTAAAAAGTTTTAAAGAATCCAAACAACTTTAATTTTAAAAATATAGATAAAACTATGTACCTACGTAGAGCTGAAACAAGAAAGAAACTAACCAACAGAAAAACAAAACTGGTGTTTTTCTGTTGGTTAAATAAAACGCTGCAGTTGGTGTTCCCTTCCTTTGATTTGAAGAAAGAAACTGTTTTTAAAAAAACAAAACACTTTGAATTTTTGTGATTGGGAAACAGAAATTAAAACAAAATCAAACTGCAATCAACTATTTTCGAAGAAACAATGCATTTTCGATTTTTGTAAGTCAAAACAGTATTAAATACAAAATATTGAAACAAAAAGCAAACCGTATAAAACCGTTTTGAAGAAACAAAACTGATGTTTAAATTTTTGTAAATTCAAACTAAACTAAATACAGAAGATTAAAACAAAAACAAATCGTAAAAAACTGTTTTTACAGAATCAAAACAGTTTCGATTTCCAACTGCCAAAACAGAATTGAAGACGTATGATTATTACAAAACGAAAAGAAAAGAAACAGTCACATAAAATACGAACCATTTTCAAATCTTTTTGGTTATACTAAACGTTACCTTTGTTTCATTTATGTTACTGTAACAGTTTCAATCGATGTTTACTGGGATATAACTAAAAATTGTTATTGGGGTAATTTAATTAATTAAAATGATATTAAAGTAGATCGAGAATAACTTCCGTTTAAGCATAAAGGACGTGATAAGATTAATTAAATTGAAAGTATGTTTATAGACGATTAAGCTAAGATTGGGATTAAATTCTACTAAAGCTTTACTTAAATGTATAATTTTTAATAGTACGTACTTGGTAACAAGCTATTAGAAGCTTTCATACCTCGCTCTTGTTCTAAAAAAGCGTTCCTAAAATAAAAAAACTTTTTACAAAGTGTTGTCTTACATCGTTTATCTGTGTTTGTTCTGTCTGTTACATATCCTTCTTCTTTGTACTTGTTTGTGAAAATTATTTTGAAACGTACAGAATGGATTTTCTTGCAACTTCAAGTAAGTTATCAAATTTATCAGCAGTTAAATTTTTATTTAATATTTGCAATATTCAAAGAAATGGGTATAAAAATAATATCTCAGGAAAATTATTCTAATTTTAAAAAATTGATTAGTTAAGGTTTAGAATAAGATTTCTTCAAGACCAATATAGAATTTCCCAATTCGAAAATCAAATTCAATTACAAAATGCTAACGTTCACTCTTGGGTTAAAAATATTTTGACACACCTCTACACGTGTGCGATTCAAATGCATTACTTTGTAGTTCTAGAGAGAGAAAATTTTTCTCACACTCGTGCAACAATATGGTGTTTAGCCTTGACTGTCATTGCGGTGACAGATTTGTCTTGATACATATAAATTACTGGTATCTTAAAATATTTATTTTAAATTAATGGTAGTGGAAATACTAATCCATATAAAAGCAAAATGTCAAAACCACACTATTTTTAGCTTATCACAAAGATTTTTGTCAATTTAAGATACTTTACTTCTATGATTGCAGTCTACACTATTCCAACCTAATCTAAACTTGATTAATTTTATTCAACAATTAATTGAACATTAAAACTATTGACCTATCAAAGTTGAATTTGATACGGAAGGAAAAAATTGGAATTTTCTTTGCCTTAAAGTCGTTTATAAAATTAAATTGATATAACACAGAATGACAGAAATGTTTAATGAAATATATAGGAGATCGTTTAATAGCGCCGTTTAACTAAAGATTGAAAAAATCGAAAATTAGAATAAGTTTTGCATAAATAAAATTATTTTAAAAATACAAGGTATTTCCAAATAAGATATACGATACCTACCTGGATTATTTTAAATGAAACTATACCCTACATATTATTCTATTTTGTATTCGCTGTTTAATTTTAAGGAAAGTTTCTCTTAGTGAATTTAGGCATTTTTAAGACAAATAAAAAATATGGAAGGTAATCAATACTTTAGAGTACTCCATGATCAACAAGAAGATCATATTATTCCCAAAAATCACTACTTTGGTTTCCGGACCTGGTTATCAAGACCGTTCCGGACAATTAGAAAAAAATTTCCTCGCGCATAATCACATACTAATATAGGGTGATTACAGGATATAAAATTAAACAACAAATTCAAAAATGAAATAATATACAAGGTGTTCCATTTAAAGAAATCGTCTAAGGTATCGTATATCTAATTTGGGAGCACTCTATTTTTTAAAATAACTTCATTTTATGAATAACTTAATCACAAAAACTTTTTTACTTACAGCTTTTTTTGTAGGTATCTTTAGTTACAACGGCGATATTAAAGTATCTTTAAGTGGTGAATCACCCCTATATTAAAACTATTAAACATCAAATACAACTTATTTTTAAAACAAATGCGTTGAATTATATTTTTAGTGTTGCATCAGTTTGAACACAGCAAAACTGTATAATTTCCATCAACTAGATTCTTTTATTGTTCAACAAAATTTATTTTAAATATATTAAAAATGCTTATATTCAGCACAACATAATTTTTAAATGTTGATTCATTTTTTTTCAGAATTAGGTTAAATTGTTATAAACATTGTATTTATTTTTGTTCATTATTTATTCAAACTATTAAAAAACATACATTCAATTATACAGGGTATCCCAACGAAAACTTGACCCCTCTATAATGTGAAAACTATAAAGTATTTCGAAATTCGCCGAGACACGTTGATTTTTGTTCTTGAGGGGAGTCTTTTGGACAGTCAAGCCAACTCGATATGTTCATCCCCCAAATGCATAGCCACCCCAACTTTAAAATTTCAAATGAGACTACCCTATTTGTGGCACATCATTTTAAAACTCTTTTTCATTGCAAATACAATGACACTTCGTTTTTAGAAATCGGTTGAGATTTGACTGAATTATTGGTACAAACGAAAAGTTGACAAACCCAAATACTCGCCACTAAACAGTTTTTTATCGGCTACACACGACCACATTACTTACATATTTTTATTGAAATGTCTATCAGTTTACAAAAAAAGTCAGAAATGAAAGAAAAAAGCTGAAGCAAATAATAGTCAGATTTATTTGATCTTGGTGGACATTCGACGGGACCTCTTCTGCCAATCCAATGTCCCGGGAAATGGTTATTCAGAAATTGTCGCACAGCCACAGTATAATGCGGGGACGCACCATCTTGTTGGAAGGTTATTTCATTTTCTAGTAAATTGTCGTCAATTTCTAAACTCTCTGCTATCCTAGGATCAATTGTATCTTCTAATAATTCTAGATAAATGTTTCCATTGAGATTACCTTGAATGAAAAATGGTCCAACAATATGGTCGCCCAAAATTCCAGCCCAAACATTTAATTTTTGAGGAGTCTGAGTATAAATTCCCTAATTAAATGAAGATTAACATCACTCCAATAACGACAATTGTGTCTATTTACTTCGCCATTCAACATAAATGTGCATTCGTCGGAAAAACATGTATTGTAGAGAAGATTTGGATTCTGTAGAAGTTGTTCACTAAAGTATTCGCAAAATTCGTTACGGCGATCAAAGTCATCTTCATGTAACTCTTGAACCAGCATCATCTTAAATGGATGAAACTTGTATTTTTCAAAATTCGATGAACACTGGAACGGGATACGCCGGAAGCTTGAGATACAGTTGTAATCGATTGCTTATTGTTCATCTGTACATGACCCAAAACTGCCACTTCAAGTGCTTCATTTCGAACTGGACCAATTACTTCACGTTTCTTGTTTAAAAGCGAACCCGTTGCAACGAACTTGTCAATCAGTTGTTTAACGTACTGGGGGCTTACATTTTTCAGGATGATTTGCGTTAAAAAATTCGTGCTGTAGCTTTAGCGCAATCATTATTTCAAGATCAAGCTGAAATTAACGATTTTTTGGTCACAAGCAAAAAACGGCGACTTTTTTGTGACAGTGTTTTGTTATTCAGAGAAGATCTGATTTTCTATAGACTTATTATAAACAAAAAAACAATTAGTATCTGACTTATTATTTGCTTCAGCTTTTTGTCCTCTTTCTGATTTTATTGTGAACTAATAGGCACATCAACAAAAATAGGTAAATGTGGTCGTGTGTAGTCAATCAAAAACTTATGAGTGGCGAGTATTCCCGTAGAAATTACTATTTGTCAACTATTTGTTTGTACCAATAATTCAGTCAAATCTCAACCGATTTCTAAAAACGAAGTGTCATTGTGTTTGCAATGAAAAGGGCTTTAAAACGATATGCCACAAGTAGGGTAATCTCGTTTGAAATTTTAAAGTTGGGGTTACTAGGCATTAGGGGGATGAACATATCGAGTTGACTTGACTGTCAAAAAGGCTCCCCTTAAGAACAAAAATCAACGTATTTTGGCAAATTTTGAAATATTTTTTAGTTTTCACGTTATATTTTTACGGAAAGATAGGGGTTCTAGGGGCGGTGGTGTAGGTTTCTATATATGGACCTCATTGAAATACAAAGTTTTACATACAAATTCTACAATTGAGCAAATGTGGTTATCGGTAAAACTAAATTCTGTAAGTCTAGTTATAGGTGTAGTTTATAAACCTCGATCAACTAATTGTAAATATTTTATTGATGAATTTGAAACTTCTATTACGTATGTTATGTCTATATCGAACAACGTACTATGTCTAGGAGATTTTAATATTGATCTATTAAAATCAACAGATCAATCAGTACAGTTTAATTGTATGACGGAAGCACTTAACCTGCACCAATTAATTGAACAACCGACAAGAATAACATATACCACTTTCTCTCTTATCGATTTAATTTTTATTTCAGATAGATCACTTGTCGAACAATCAGGTGTAATGGAGGTTGACATATCGGA
This sequence comes from Abscondita cerata, assembly GCA_030710515.1. Classification (NCBI taxonomy): domain Eukaryota; kingdom Metazoa; phylum Arthropoda; class Insecta; order Coleoptera; family Lampyridae; genus Abscondita; species Abscondita cerata. Next base: position 123,117 of record JALBCR010004460.1, on the reverse strand, counting down.
TCACGATCTTGTGTTTTGCCGTTTACGTTTAAAAAAATTAATAGTAAACATGATCCAAAATTTCACACATTTCGTAGTTTTAAGTATTTTAATCATACTGAATTCCAGCATGACTTAGAAAAAATGGAATGGCACAGATTATTCTCGATTCACGACGTCAACAATAAAGTTATATATTTGAATGAAATGTTAAATGCTTTATTTGATCATCATGCGCCCATACTAACTGTTCGGCTGACAAACCTTATCTACCGTGGGTCACAGAACTTAAAGCTGATGATGAGTTTGCGTAACAAGCTAAATCAAAATTTAAAAAACTAAAAACCTAAACATTGGACTTACTATAAGTCTTTAAGGAACTTAACTAACTTGACATTTCAAAAAGAAAAAAAGCTTATTTTGACTACACTTTACGTTGCTCTACATCTCCTTGGGAACACTTAAGGCATTTGCAGATTTCTAAATCACGTAATAACGCCGTTCCTAGTCATCTTCAAAATGCTGATGAATTAAACAACTTTTTAGCAACAATCCTTTTCAGCTGACAAATCTTGACTTAATTAATTATTATAATAATCACACTGCAAACAATATTAACAATCTATTTTATTTTAAGGCTGTTACGGTTGAGATTATAACTGAAATTATAAATAAGATTATCAATAATAATAGTTGCATAATAAAAAATATATTTCCTAATGCTTGGAAAGATTCTTTAATAATTCCAATACCAAAGTGCTTCAGTCCCAAATCATTTAATGACCTCAGACCAATTTCAGTCTTACCTACGTTCTCTAAAATTCTTGAAAAGGTACTTAAGTTACAACTGCAAGATTATCTCCTAACGAACAACTTACTACCAGATTGTCAGTCAGGATTTCGTCCTGGGTACAGGACAACAACTTCCTTGCTGAGTGTCTCAGATGATGTGCTTCAATCGAGAGATTCTGGTAACCTTTCTATTTTAATTTTATTAGATTTTAGCAAAGCGTTCGATACAATTAATCACTCCATTTTACTTTCAATTTTACATTATCTTGGATTAAAACCAGAAGCTATACTACTTTTAGCGAGTTACTTAAATAATCGTACTCAACGTGTCAGCTTGGGAGAGCAAATTCGCACTGCACAATAATACGGTCTGGAGTACCTCAAGGTTCTGTGCTTGGTCCTCTTTTATACAATTTACACTTCAAGTTTTTATCTGCACGTTAAATATTGTAAAGTTTATATACAGGGTGTCTCAAAATTGACGCCCGTCCTTTTAGAATATGAATTGGGGGCTAAAACGAATTAAAACGTTAGAATAAAAAATTGCGTTATGTCCATGGTTACAGAGTTATTGACAAAAAACACAGATCTAACATTCAATGTTTAAACTTTATTAAAAACGAATATTTGTTACAAAACAAGAAATTAATTTATAAAAGGTGTTCAAACAAATCGCCTCCTACTTCAATGCAAATATTTGCACGATTTATCATTGAATCATGAACCCTCTGTAGCATGTTTTCGTCTATAAATGTCACAGCAGCGTGAATACGAGCTACTACATCTTCCGCACTCTCAACAGGTTCAAAGTAAATCTTGTCTTTCAAGAATCCCCAGAAGAAAAATCTAATGGATTTAGATCTGGAGATCTAGGACGCCATAGTACGGGTTCACCTCTTCCAATCCAACAGTCGGGGAATGTTTGATTTAGTAATGCTCTCACTTGTCTACCATAATGTGCAGGAGCACCATCATGTTGGAACCAACAATTCAATCTAGTTGCTAATGGGACTTGATCGAGCAATGGCAGTGGTAAATTGTCGATTAAAAAATGAAAATACGATGCTGAATTAAGTCGGTTAGGTAACATATTTGGGCCGATTACATTATTATTTAATAATCCAGCCCAAATGTTTACTGACCATCGTCTTTGGTGACATCTTTTACGTATTAAATAAAGGTTTTCATCTCTCCGTTCGTGCAAATTATGAGTATTTATAATCCCTGTCTGGGTAAATGTACACTCATCAGTAAACATAAGATTTTCTATAAATGTGGATCATTGTTTACGTTGTCCAATAACCATCTACAAAAATTAATCGAAGCTCCCTATCTCCTTCATGTAAAACTTGAACTTTTTGAGGCCTAAATGGATATAAGCCGTTCCTTCTTAATAATCTATGAATGGTATCTTTTTGAAAATGCGTTTGTCTCGATGTAACTCGAAGACTTGTATTTGGTCCCGCTTCAAGAAAATCAAGAATTTGCTCTCTTGGACGACGTTGTGCGTAGAATAGCGTCCTCCCTTATTTAATCTGGGATTTAAATTACCTGTTTCCAGTAATCTTTGTTCAACCCGTCGTATAGTTTTTGCAACAGGGTGCCGTCGATTTAGGAATTTTACGGTATATGCATAGCTGCAGCACTGGCATTATCATTATGCGCACCTAATACTTTTAACATATCAACATATTCTTGATTGGAATAATGACGTTCCATTTTTAAAACAAATAACCGTATGAAATTATACTTATACTTATTATGACAAAAGTTGACAGAACTAATAATTAACATTTAACATTACCATAGCATTCTATGCTACTCATTTGTTTTTATGACTTCGTTTTTAATAAAGTGTACATTGAATGTTAGATCTTTGTTTTTTGTCAATAACTCTGTAACCATGGACATAACGCAATTTTTATTCTTATGTTTTAATCGTTTTAGCCCCCGATTCATATTCTGAAAGGACGGGCGTCAATTTTGATAACACCCTGTTTATGCCATGATACACAACTGTTTTACTCGTTTACATAAAATAGTCTACAATCTGCAATGAAATCTATTAATAGTGATTTAAAAACTATTTCTTCCTTTGCTGAGAAACACTGCCTGGTTTTAAATCCATCGAAATCCTCGGTTCTTTTATTCGGAAACAAGAAAAACTTAGCTGCTATCAAAGATTCTGTACAATTATATTTAAACAGGTCTTGCTTCCGATAATGAATAAAGCAAAAAATTTAGGATTAATCATGGATAATACTTTTAGGTACAAAGAACAGGTTTCAAAATATATTAAAACAGCATACGCTAACCTAAAGTTGCTGTGTTCACATCGACATGTATTATCTAAAAGATTGAAGATCCTACTGTGTAACTCGATTGTGCTGTCTCAATTTACGTATTGTCAACCAGTTTATGGGCCGTGTATTGATGTTTCAGACCAAAATAGAATACAAAGAGTTCAAAATGCCTGTCTTAAATACATTTTTATGCATCCGCAAATATAATCGTATCTCGCACAAACTATCTGAAGTAAATTGGTTAAATATGAAAAATCGTTACCTACTTCAAAGCATTTGTCTGTTTCACAATGTCCTCCAAAATAAAAACCTTCGTATTTATTTGAACGACTATCATTTCGAACAGACGTACACAATTTAAATATTCGAAATAGAGGACTTCTTACACCACCGGTCCATTACACTGTTCTATTTGAGAGAGAGATTTAGTTACAATATATATATACAGGGTGCCCATAATCTATCTCATAACATGGGTAACTTTCTTAATATGCAAAATAGGTAATAGGTTAAATTAGGAAAGTTGGGCAGAATTACAAGCAAAATGTTAAACTTTTCAAATTTGACATATGTCTTCAACTTTTGAAATTTTGTGAAAAAACTGAAAACAGTCGATTTTTTAATGTTGTCCTGTTCCACTACTACTTACTTTAGAACTGAACTAAAAATGACATCTTATACATATTTTTACGTAGAATTCGATAAAATTACTCAAAATGTCATAACCCTCTTGATTTTCGAGATATAACACAAACTTACATTTTTTTAAATGACAATCATAAGTTGGCTGTGATCTTATTAAATAGCTTTTGTTTTTGCGATTTCATTGATATAAGGTTCGATATACTTTACTGCTTGTATTTCTATTTAAATGCCCAAAATTGTGTTGTTGATACCATTAAGGAACAAAATGATTTACAAGTTAGTTAAACTTGAAACAAAAATTTATATTGACAATATAATACCACAAGTGGAGGTACTATTAATGGTTTTGTAATTATGTTCCTATTTCAATAATGTACAAAAAGACATAAAAGTTCATATTAAATGTTCGAAATGGCCCCGTTAACCAATATGCACATTTGACATCTTCTAACCATCTCCCTATGCACTTTTTCCAAACTGCGAGGACGAATTCTTTAATAATCAACCTAATTCTATCTTTTAATCTTCTACATTATTGGGTTTTCTTTGTACACCCTGTCTTTAACGGTTCCCCACAAGAAAAAATCGAGAGGTGTGATATCAGGTGTTCTTGCCGGCCAATTAATAGGACCTGAATTACCGATCCAGCTCGGAAAACGTTCGGAAAGATATTCAGAAACAGCTCTAAAATTATGAGCAGGAGCACCATCATGTTGGAAATGAGTAAGATTTTGTACCACATTTAATGGCAGTTCATCTAACATGTCTTCAAGTCATTTTGAAGAAATTCTAAATATCGCCTTCCATTTAAATGGTAATTGTAAAAGAACGGATTAATTATTCTGCTAACGAGGATGCCACACCACACATTTATTGAAAAATGTTGATCTTGTCTCTCAACAGTAACATGAGGGTTGTTCCTCAGACCAATAGTTATTATTATGTCTATTAAATACACCGTTATTGGTAAATTTTGCCTCGTCAGTAAATAAAATTCTGCGCGAGAAATATGGATCGTTGTCAGTTTCTCTTAAAACCATCGAGCGTAAATTTAATCTTCTCTCTCTGAGTCGGCTGGATACAAGGTGTTGCCGATATGAAATTTATATACGGCTTGAATCGATTTTGTTTTAAAATTAAACGAGCTTTTCTGTAGAAGTACCACACTCACTTGCAATTTCACGGGTAGATGTTTTTGGTTTATAATTTACATATGCCAAAACTCTTTCTTCGTCTTCTGATTAAACTTTTGCTTAGCTTTTGGTTTTCATAAATGATCCGTATAGGTTTTAAATTATTTTCCAGTTTGGAAAAAAGTCTTTTATCCTGGTTGTCTTCTTTCCATATATCTTTGCAAATACATTTCACTGGCTTCATTACTATTTCTGTTGCTAGCTAATAACAAAAAGGCATGTCGTTTCTCTCTTGATTTGAATACATTGTTTATTTTGAGAATTTTATGTTTTTAAAATATAAATCACCGTGAATAATACAACTTACTTATGTAAATCAAATTATTTAGTTGACGATACAGGCTTTTGTTTCAACAAAGTTTTTGTTTGAAGCATTTGTTTCTATAGTACCTGCCTGTGTATTATTTTGCAGCTTAATTGTAGCAATAAACTACTTTTAGCATTTACAAAAAAATGTAAGAGTAAAGTATATCAGAACATTATATCAATGAAATCGCAAAACAAAAGCTATTTAATAAGATCACAGCCAACTTCTATGATTGCCATTTAAAAAATGTAAGTTATGAATGTTATAATCTCCGAAAATCCAAGAGGGTTATGACATTTTGAGTAATTTTATCGAATTCTACGTAAAAATATGTATAAGATGTCATTTTTAGTTCAGTTCTAAAGTAAGTAGTAGTCAACTTGGGTTAACATTAAAAAAAATCGACTGTTTTCAGTTTTTCACAAAATTTCAAAAGTTGAAGACATATGCATCAGAATTCGAAAAAGTTTAACATTTTGCTTGTAATTCTGCCCAACTTTCCTAAGTGTTTAACCTTATTACCCTATTTTCAGTATGAAGGGTACCATGTTATGAGATAGATTATGAGGCACCCTGTATATATATATATATATAAATTATATACTAACTGTTCCTAAACACTACAAGGATTTAAGTTCGTCTAGTTTAAACGGCAAATGAAAAATTATTTACTTCAGTCAGCTGAGAAGTGAATTTTTCAATTTTGGGCATAAAAATATGTGTCACAAATTTTTTTTCTTCCGTCATAATGTAATATTTCTTTTTTTTTTTTATTGCAAACTGAAATCAATTTTTTTGTAGTATAATATGTATAAGTAGAATGTATAATTAATTTGTTCATTATCTCTTTTAAATCAAGGTTTAAGTGGTAGATCAGATGAGTGGTTATTTTTGCCACTAAGCTGAGACTTTGCCTATGAGATGAATAATGACGTTTATTATTATTATTATTATTATTATTATTATTATTATTATTATTATTATTATTATTATTATAGGGGAACAAGTTTTCGTTGGGATACCCTGTATATTAATATTCTTCCATTTTTTCAGTATTGATGAAATCATAAATACATACCATAAAATATCAAAAATAATATAGGGTGTTATTGAAAAACGCAGTGTGTTTGTTTCTCGATTTACTCCTAATATAAAAACAATTTTGTAAAGTGCCACATTAAACGTGAAATGAGAAAAAAACAAGTAATTTAAAATGTCAAAACGGTATGTTATTCCTCATTCAACCAGAAACGAGAAAAATATTTGAAAGTACCATCAAGTAGTAAGACATCATCATAATAAAAAACTATTTAATTATTTGTGAATAACACTATATTGCTACAAATCCTATCACATTCACAAAAACTGCGAGATAAACGCAACAGTATCGTATTACTCAATCAACGGTATTAAGAGGTTATTTACTTTAAACATGTACAGTAAAGATAACTTTTGATAAATACACCCAATATTTTACACGTTTATAATTTATATCAACTTGTATTCAATGACAACTTGGAACTGACTTAATGACTACATGACTACGCTTTTATGGTTTTCCAATTATATTCTAGAAGATAAACGAATATTTAAAAAAGAAAACATAAGTTCTAGAACGCCATAATTCTAACTTATTCTAGTAAGTCCAGTGTCGTAACAGTAAATTAAATTTTACAAAATTGTCAAATACATATTTTAAAATAAAATGACATTCTTGATTTATTTTTTTAGCATTTGATCAGATTAATAACAAAATAATAAGTATTAATAACGGCAAGGACATCGAAGACGATTGTTTGGAGGAGAGCGAGCTGATGACTACAATAACTGTTCTTTTATTTTTGCTATGTATTTTTCTATGTTCAGTCAAAAATAAAAACTCCAGATGTATACAGTGTTCTACGAAAATCGCACAAGTTAATGCCGCATTTACGAGAGCGGTCTTTAACAGCGACACATCAAAGTTTCAGCCATTTTTGACGCGCAGTTTTGATTTGACAGTCGTTTGAGTGAGTCGATGTGAGTATTTTGTGAAAAATGGAGAAAACCGAGTATCGAGCTGTCATAAAATATTTGTTTTTAAAAGGAATACGCCTACGCAAATTAAAAGTGAGTTAGACTCTGTGTACGGGAACTCTTCACCGTCATTTACCACTGTGAAATTTTGGTAGCTGAATTTAAACGTGTAGCCGTAAGATTTGGGAGATGATTAACGTTCGGGGCAATGAAAATGTCCAAAGAACGTGTTTGTCACATCTTAAATCAATATGTATACATGAGAAATCTCATCCGAGCGTTGGATGCCGCGTTTGCTAACGTTAGACCAAAAACGTGTTTGAATGTAACATTTCCAATGCTCTGTTGGATAGTTTAGGCGCAATAAATCCGAGTTTTGGCGCCGATTAATTACTGTAGATGAAACTTTTAGATACACCCACTATACGCGTCTGAAACAAAAATACAGTCAAAACAGTGGACTGCAAAGGGAAACCGGCTCCAAAAAAGCAAAATCTGTGTTTTCAGCTGGGAATGTGATGGCGACTTTGTTTTTGGGATGGTCATGGAGTTATCCTAATCGATTATCTTCAAAAGTGAAAACCATTACAGGAGCATACTACGCAGCATTTCTTGACAAGCTGAAAGCAGAAATTGCGGATAAACGGCCACATTTGCAGAAAAAGAAAATCCTGTTTCAACAAGACAACGCCCAGTCTCACAACCTCAACAGTTGACATAGCGAAAACCAAGAATTACGGTTTGAACTGCTTGGCCATCCACCTTATTCACCAGATCGTAGCCGCAAGCGACTTGCACTTGCTGTTCCCTCAACTATAAACTGCGCTCGGAGGACCAAGATTTTTGTCAAATGATGAGGCAATCACCTTCGTGAACAATTCGTTCGCAGAGAACTACGCCGAGTATTATTTGGTTGGATTAAAGAGATGGGAGCATCGCGGGGACAAGTGTATAGAGTCAAAATGAAACTATGTAGAAAAATAAAAATAAATGGTACCGAATAAAAATTTCGTAGCTATGATTAGGATCGGAAACTTTTCAGACCACCACATAATTATTAGCCGATTTCAATGATAAGATACTATATTAGTCAATTAAAAATACTATTATAATCTGAGCTACATAATGCAGTGTATCTTTGTCTATGTTACTTTCAGGTGTGAATTAACCGTACTTTTTTTTGAAAGACAACTCAGTATTTTTATACGGAATTTGATTTAAAGACAAATGTGTAAAAAAATTATAACCATAGACAAAAAAATTTGAGGAAAACGCATTTATTTATTGTTTCAATTAATAAAAATATGAGTTCAGAAATAATTACAATTTCTTCAGAATCTTTCAGATGTAAGAATACAATTATTTCATACGTTGGCAACATGCCATTTGAAAAAGAGTTTACTATTACTCTTTGTGTAAGTAAAGAAAATATCATTCTGAAGCTCGGATTATAGTTTTTTAGATCCATTTAATATGGTGCTATTATGTATCAGAAAATCGGATAATAAATAAATAATGCTATTGATTGAGTGGTTTTTTGTAGTTAACGCTGTATGAGCATCTCATGTGCTCAACGAAATATAAAGCCACCTGTTAAAACACCCAACATAATTGTCCTCGAACCAATTCAGAATGGATGAAGTTCCTCTGGTAACCCTATTGTATAAGGTATCTATAGCATTTCTAAGTTTGCATCAGGCACAAATGCCAAAGACGTCACTATTTTTAGCGCAAAAACCCAAACTGTGGATTATTATTATACTGCTATGTTAGTCCTAATACCGCTAACTGTTTTAGAATGTTTTGGGCCAGGCGAAAAAAACATTTGTTTATTGTGATATCAGGAAAGCAATCTCTTACTGCGCCAACTGCCGCCAGTTCAAACTCGCCAATGAATTGCCGCAAATTAGGTACGAGTTTCTTAATCATCTCAAACATTTTTTACGTATGTGGCTCATTGCTTGTTTAAGAGCAACACATATAATATAGGGTAGACACCATTATTTTGGACCGCCATTATAGTTGTAAATTTGAGCCAAAACAATGGTAGTGCTAGGAAAAAGTTCCGTCAGCGTAACCAAGTGGTTTGGTTTAGGTGCTGAAGTCAAGTTTGTCTTCCTAAAATTAGAATTCTGTTGGGACTTTGCTCATCGTCTGCTAGTAGGAACCATTAATATGACTAGAAAACTTTAAGTACGCTCAACGACAATAAAAAACTACTGACTTATTCAAGGTATATTGTTTTAAAATTTGAAATATTTCATATTATGATTTTCATGCAGGAATAAAAAGTAATTTTTTAAAAGTTTCTATAACCAGATTATTTTTTTAAGTTTCGCTGTGCAGTCCATATTTAGACTAACGGAAGTTTGACTGTATAAACTTATTTTGGACGACAGACTCAACAAATTTCTGATTTTTTAATAATACTTTTACCACGGTTGTGCGTAGGATAATAATAATTCTATTTGTAAATTCAGAGATTTTTAATATTCAGATAGACAAACAAATTGGCAAGTCAACAATAGTAGATTATTTTACTAGGAGTTAAACAATATAATTGTTGAGCTTAAAAGTTTGCTGGCGAGGTGTTAATGGAGACAGCAAATTAAGCAAAAACAATTATATTTTTTAACTCAAGTGAAATATATTATTTTTTTCTTTAAGCGTTTATTGCTAGTTTTCATGTGTTATTTTCAAATTTTCGAGATTTTCGGAGTCTTATAGTGACTTTTATTCTCGACGAATCAAGTTGGTACTTTACTGTTACATTCATAATATGACATAACCGAGGTACCAACCTCTAAATAGTTGTGGAAACAAAATAACTGTTTTGCTTTTAATGTCTAGACAGTAAAAGAGTTTTTAGCGTCTGCCAGTAGTTCAATAATATGACGTTTTATTGTCTCTTGAAGAAAAACTAAATTTTTGATTGTGCTTTATAGGTATATTTTGTAATAAGCACAAAAATTTTATAAAAAGGTAGTTACTTTATTACTTTGTTTCTATAATTGTAGTCCCTGGTTGTACTTTCTGATGCAACGTTTTATTAAATTTTGTGATAACGTATTCGAAAAAATTAAACTTCATGTTAAAAAATAACAACAAACCTTTTGTCTAATTAATTTTGAGGGATGCAATATTTGAACCGCTAAGGGCCCCACGTGACTTGATCCGCCACCGAGAATATAAGGTCATTAAGTCTAATATTACAATATATACACATAATGGCATTTTAAATTGTAAAGTGTTATTTAAAAAAAAATCTCTGTTTAGTCTGTATATGTTACTATGTCCACTAATTAAGTGAGTATTTCTTGTGATAGAATTAGACTTTCTACAATCTTTCCTTTTCAAATAATATTTAAAATATTTCTGTACTTTCATGAGGGATCAGTTAGATTGAAACCGTCTGAAATTGATAATCAATGTTAATATAGCTTTATCTAAACGTAGAAATATCTTTGCCTTATACATATGTGCATATCAAAAAAAACTTTTTATAATGTGTCCTTACCGCCGGTCAGTTGTTCTAACAGCTAGTTGTCCTAACAGCCACTTGTACTGACGGCTAGTTGTCCTGACGGCGAGAATGTTGACGGCGGCATGTCTAGTGCAGTTGTCCCATCCCGCTAGTAGACATAAGCAAATGACTAAAAATACCTTTTCAAGTCAGCTCTCATAAACCAGTTCATTTCATTATTGTCCCTAAAGGCAATATTTTTGTTTCTGCAAAAGAATTATTAACAATAAACGGTTGGAATTAATACCATACCATTATACAGTCATTCTGTTACCAAAAAATCAAATTGAAAAAATTATAGTTTCTTGGGGTAGCACTTCTAATGTCACTGAGTATTATATTAAAATTGTTTGATATCCAATACTAAAACATCAATTTTTCTACCCAGTGTGTAGATACTTATTATTTTGTATTATTTCAGTTGTTGAACAATATTAATACGAGTAGAAAAAGTCATCTGGGACTACAAATTAAAGTTAACCTTTAATTATAATAAGTCACATAACATTATATTGTTTGTAGGTCATAAAATTAGAACATACGTGAATTATTCTTTGTTCGAATTGAAAAAATGATGACGCGTGTTACGGACAAATGAATAATTAATTAAAAAGAGTTAATATCTCTCAACAAAACTTTTGAACAATATCAGATTATGAACCTTAACGCATTTTCGAATGTTAAATTATTCAAATAAAACGTGTAATCAAAGTTTATATAAATAACCCCGTGTGTATTTTAATGAATATACAAAGCTAAATGTAAAATCCATTCTGTTGTGATAACAGTTATAATAAATACATACCGTTGTAAAATCATTTACTTTGTGCTACTGCTTCGTATTTTAGTGAATGTTTAAATGGCGTATAATTGTTTAAGTAGTTTAATAGTAAAGTTACGTTGTTATGCTGTTATTTTGCTAAATTTCTAAATGTAGTTGAAATACAACCGAGTTATTTGAGCTTATTTGTTTAATTTAACTTCTAAAATGTTGTTAATTTGCCGTTTTTAGTTAAACTGAAACAAGTATTCACATTACAACCACATTTTAGCGTACAAATCGATAGAATGTTTTATTTCCGTACTTTTAACGATTCTTTCAAGGTATAAATTTGTATGTTTCAATATAAAAAAAAGTTTGTTTTTTTTTTTAGCTAAAGTATATCTTGAATGTAAATCTACCTACTGCATAATACAAAAACGTGCTTCATTTAATATTAAAGAAGCACAATCGTTCTTACGTATCACGCTTTTGTATCATTTGTCTGTTAAATTGTAAGGTAGACATTTGTGTAGTTTATTGATGACGTAGACAATTAAAATATCTTAATACTCAACAATAATGCATTGAAATGCGTATCTGATACAACTGTTTTTTAACGTACAAAATACTAATATGTATTTTAGAAGAGCTTTAATAAAGCTCAATAAGTAAGTTTGGGAAACTCAAACAAAACTAAATGTTATTTAATAAAAACATTTTCTCTATTTTTACAAAAACTCCTTTTAATCCTCCAGCAAGATTATAAATAACAAAAGGAGCTGCATATAACTTTGATCTCACTATTTTCTTAGTATTGTTTTATTTTTGTAAGAAACGAATTCAGTACGCAAAGAAAGTTATTTTCCAGGTGTTCAGTTTATTTTATATATTGCATGCTGTTTTAAATTTAAGATAACATACTTTTGCTTAGAAGTTTGTATGAAAAAGAAACATTTTCACTGATATTTTCTCATTAATAAATCAATCAATTTATAAAAACGTCAATATTCAGAATAAAGCATTATTAATATTTATAATAATCGATAAATGTATGCAATTAAAATTATTTCATATTTATAACAATAAAAACAAACAACAACTTAACTTAATAAGTTAACAAATCTTAAACCAGTTGGCTTTAAAATGGAAGAATTAATTGCGCATTTGTTGGGTGTGGCTTAACTCTTGACTATAATCTGTTCACTGAACAGATTGCAGTAGTGGATTATATGGTCAAATTTTGTTTACTTTTATTACATTACATTGCACGTAACGTTATTTAGGTTTAGTTCTTTTTGTTATCAAAGAAATAATTGTTGTTGTCATTTTCAATTAAAGAAAAATAATTTGTTGTTTAATAGAATTTAATTAACAACTTTGTTCGTCTCAGTATAAACTAGCGGGTAGTCAGATTATTTTATTCATGTTTATGCAATTACTTTGGGTGACAAGGCAACAATAACGTATATTATTGTTTCAGATTTCTTATATTACGCACGTTTTGCAATATTAAATTATATTCAATCTAAAAATTAAATCCCCAAAAATTGAGCGAACAAAAGAAATTACTTTCGCACGTTCAAGATAATAAGAACATTACAAAAATGGATCAAAAATAATAATTTTATAGAACCAGACAGAGAACATAAAAAAGTTTCTAAAAAAATTGCAAAGGTGGGCTTAGATAGAACTTTCTACGTACTACATGTAACAAATGAAAATTAACATTTTTAATTGCAAAACAATAACAATTAAATATAAAACGTGAAAAAATATCCAAAAAATATATGTGGTTTGATTTATCATTTACTTAGTGTTTTTAAGTTTTAAAAATAAGTTCTTGAAGAAAGGGCTGTAAATACTGAAATCAAAAAAGAAAAAAAAAAAATATCTCACGCATCAATCAATTATTTGTTTAAATTTAATTATGCAGTGCTTAAGGAAAAATCTTACGGTAAAGAACTTTCTTTAATAATTGTTAGCTACGTTGAGACTATGATTTCGAAAAATAAATTTCCATTTTCAAGTAAGAAATTCAGCAATTAATTTTTTTTATAAAATAGATCTTAAATTTAAAGAAATTAAATTTGGATAAAAAATTAATAATTACTGAATTTCTTACTTGAAAATAGAAAATTGTTTTAAAGCCATTGTCGTTATGTAGCCAATAATTATTAAAGGAAACTTCTAAAAGGTAGAACTGCTTTGGAAAACGTTTCTTGAACTTGAGGATATTATTAGATTATCTCCATCCTAAGTAAATCCTAATATTCTAAGAACCTTGATTGGAAGTGCTGTAAGCTCAAAAAAGGGCACAATAATTAAATGATTTCGTGGTAGACACCCAGGTCCATCTATTTAATATTTATGTTTATTTTTCTACGTTCCTTCAATTTTTCCTCTGACTGCACTTATTATTTTATTTTCTTTCTGTGTCAGATTCCTAATTACTCCACATCCTTACTGTAAATATGAGTTACTATTTATCCTGTCTATTTTTTTCTTTTCCATACCAACATTTTATCTTACTGTATTTTATTTCTTATTTATTTTGTTGTTTCCTGTTCCATCTCCAATTTCTTCCTGGCTTTTTTTGTACATTTTTTCTTTTCTCCCCAAGTCTTTTACGTTTCTTTTTGTTTATTATATTACATTCTCTTTTTCTTCCTTGCCTATTTATTATTTTGGCCATGGAACTTGTAGACATTTTTTCCGTTCATTGGAATTTTGCTCTATTATTTACTTTTTCTTGAGTTGTTTTCCCCTTTATTACCTTTTCGATACTTATTAATTTTTCCAACTGTGCTAGGTCTTGTATAGAGATTATTTAGCAGATTGCAATGAAAACATCATTGCCGACGTTTTGATAGTTAAATTTTGTAAGTTTTTTCAGTGCTCAAGAATTGGATGATGTTGGTATTATTACAGCAACCAAGGAAGACTTCCCAACTTAGAGGTCTAAGCGTCGGCAATGGTGTTCTAATTGAAACATGCCAAATAATCTCCTTATAGAATGCAGCACAATTGGGAAAATAATAAGTTACTCTTTCTTTTAACTGCCTCTCTACTCCTGCTTTACACTTTTTTTCTTTTCTTTGTCTGTCTTCTTTCTTACACTCCAGTAAATATTTGAGACTATACTGAAGTGTAAAACTAAAATCTTAAAAGTTTTTTTTTTACTGACATCAAGTTTAGTAAAACACATATTATACAAGTTTTAGAAAATGTCAAAATCTCGTTTTCAAGAGATGGCACCCGATCAACACGTGGTTTCATATCATTCATCGACGTTTAAAATGTAATCGGTAAATATACTGGTAAAGTTTTTGATTATTTTGTTTTTCAAAATATGCAAATGCTGTCAGGTAATAAAAACAATTGCGGTACTAAAACTACCAGTTATCATGACGAAGAAACGGCGGTGTGGAAGGTGCAAGGAATAGTAAAGAGATTTACAAAAATAAATACAGTAAATGCAGACAACCAAGAGAAGTAAAGTAAGAAAGAAAAATACAGAGTGTCATAATAAGACACTTTGAGCGATATACAGGGTGTTAATTAAGTACTTGTACAAACTTTAACAGGTGAATGTTTACTAATTTTAAGATAAAAGTTCATATAAACATCGGTCCGCAACGGCTTGGTTTCTGAGGTACAGGGCGTCCTTGGTTTTGCGTATATTTTTGTTAAATAACATGGCAATTAGACAAAATTTGGGATATTTTGGTACATATGTATGACTAACGCAGTTTCTTATTTAACGATTAGAGAACGCCACATACAGTGTTGTTCATCTATTTAATTAACCATAACTTTTGTGTATCAGTGTATGTCATTTTTGACTAACCAGTCTATTTTCTATTCAATTTTAAATACAAAATGTACTCTCTAATATCTGTCGTTAAAGCACCCGTTTTGATGAAAACGGGTTTGAAGTTAAATCTGCGTTGGAATTTTTAAGTTGTAATAGTTGTAAATGTAAATAAAAGGAGAAAAAATGTATCTTTATTGATTTGTATTATCGGAATCAAACTTAGATCATTAACAAGACTAAGTTAATAACATTTGCAATAATTGCTGAAAATGACCACAGTCTACTTCAACGCATGTTGTAAAAAAATTATGTGGTGCTATTTGAAAAAATCAAGTTGTCCATGAATTTACGGAGTTTAATTTAAATAACTGATTACTCAAAACTAAGCAAAGTTGGAAAGGTGAACAACCAGCTGTAGTTAGCACATGTAATGCATATTAAAGCTACGAAATCGCAGTTGGATAAATTCCAGGATAACTGAGTCATTTAATTTTTTCGAAAAGTAAATTTTTCCGGAAAAAGTGATATAATGCGAAAACCCTCCATTTTAGATACTATGTATTATGCATAAAGCATTAGAATTTC
This sequence comes from Abscondita cerata, assembly GCA_030710515.1. Classification (NCBI taxonomy): domain Eukaryota; kingdom Metazoa; phylum Arthropoda; class Insecta; order Coleoptera; family Lampyridae; genus Abscondita; species Abscondita cerata. The sequence goes on along the minus strand of JALBCR010004460.1, from coordinate 107,197 downwards.
CCCAGGAATCCAAATTTGTAATAAAAAATAGCTGGTTCTATTTAAAAGAAAACATAATTTTGGTATGTCACACTTTTATGGAACACCCTGTATAAACGAAAATAATTTTAGAATGTGAAGCTCATTGATTTGCACAACTTTTTTTCTAGCCCCAATATTTTCCGAGATATCCACATTCTTCGCACTAATAGGCCACCCTGTGTATTAGAAATTTTGAAGTAAAAGAGCAAAAAACAACTTTGGAAGCATTTAAAATAAACGGCATTTAAATAAACAAGACTTTCTTTTAAATGTGCAAGTACCAGGTTAGCCGTTTGTAAATGTTGATAAGTAAAAAACAATTGTTATGTGTATCACGGTAATTTTTGATAACTACATTAACGTGCGTATTTTATACCTTCTGACTGAAAACAAATATTTTCCAAAACAATACATTGATTTTCGGACAATGACCATAATTAACCTTTTAAACTATTGTTTCATGTTTATCAGAGAAAGTTTAATTTCTGAATCATAAAACATCTCAACTTACACTTCTAAAAATCTCCTATTATAGTTTTTTTTTTTACTTTGAAGAGTAATTTATTATATTTTACAGAAACTACAATATCTAACTGCAGATGAACGTTGAACTTTTATGAAGCTATCATATGCATAGTAGTTTACAATTTCAAATTATAGCTTTAGACCCTCAGTTTTGTTAAGCCTACCTATACGATAGCAAAACCTATCTGATTTTATTTTGTTTATACATGTGCAATTAAGGAGGAACAATTAGTTCATGTACCTGCTCTTAACCGCGCCACTATAAACATCAAAAACTGTACATTAACTTCTTTTGTCTTTATATAAAAATAAAAGATATTTTCACAAAACACAATTTCGATTATCCACAAATTGTACCACATAAAAATGATAATGTGTTGCAGGTAGTTTGAACAAAATCAATAAACTATATATCTCAATTAAATAACTGATGTAGTGGTAATAAATGCTATTTTATCGGAAGAAATTATATTTCGTACAGAACATGCTATTATAAATTAACGAGTTGCTATACATACGAAAATAGACAGAAATTTATGTAATGTGATGTTTTCTTCTTTAACAACCACCAACGGACGTTCGAATTAAATATTGTACTATGTAACACCGGCACATAATTTGTTGAAAATTTTATGTTCTTGAATTTATTTTTCGAAACTCGTCCTTATTAGTCTAGTGTTTTAAACTTAATTAACTAAAGTTTAGTCCAGGAATGCATAATAATTATTAGAATAATATTTTCGTAATAATTAAAACATCAAAAATTATGAAAATTTTCTGAAAAAATGTTTCTAATAGCCTTGTGCAATCTAGGAAATTAAACATAAGCAGAGGTTTACAAATGGACCTAAATGAGAAAAAATAAGTAAATAGTATGTTAGTACACGTTTCATAATGCATATTCGAGATTCCGATTTTAACGACAAATTCGTCAATAAAGAAATTAATGAGTGCTTGTATAACAAAAAAGCAAAGAAGATTAGCAAATGTTTTATAATTTGGTGTGTAAAATCAATTTATATTTATTCTATTCTTACTTTTATATCAAAAATAATGCTACAATTTGAAACTAACTAAATATTGAGCTAAAACTGGGAGTATTTTTTGAACAGTAGAATGCTTTTGTTTTTAATTTAAAGTTTGCATATTTACAACCTACTCAAATCATTTGATATTAAAACATGAATGGGGGCCAGCCAGTGCCGGTTCCCAGATAATTACACTATATAAGGTCGTGTGGCCAAGGGCGCTTCAGTCTTCTGGTCGCTGGGACGTTAGCGAGCTGTTGTACTAGTTCATTGTGATAGTCAGCTAGTTTTTGATGGTAACGCGAGAGTCTCTGTATTTCTTCAGCAACCTAAGGTATGTTTAGATCTGTATAATGTGTTTTGTTGGTTACATACCAAGCAGCGTTTGTTAGATTTCATAATGTTTTAGACTGGAACCTCTGAAGTATCTTTGTGTGCGATGCCTTGGCACAACTCCAGAGCTAAACCCCGTCAGTCCAGATAGGTTTTAGTATCATCTTGTACAAGAGTAGTTTGTTAGATAATGAAAGTTGGGAGTGCCTGCCGATTAACCAGTTCATTTGTTTTGTTTTAGTATCGAGTTGTTTGCGTTTAGTTTTAATATGGTTTGCCATGTAAGTTCATGGTCAAGATGCAGTCTAAGGTATTTGACTTCGTCCTGACTGGTATTGGAGTGTTGTCGATTGTTGTTTGTTGGTAATTCTCCACTTCCTAAACCAGTCGCCTAGTAGATTAAGGTGTCTCTGTAGTTAGCGCGCTACTACTTCCGCGTTGTCATTGACTGCCAAGACAGCTGTGTCGTCAGCGAAAGTTGCCATTAATGTATTTCGTGTATTTGGAGCGTCTCCTTGATACAAAGTTGTTCAGTTTCAATTGGAAAACCCGTTCACTAATATATGACTTTAGAATTAAGTAGAGTTGACTTGAGAAGTGTTGTTTTCACTTATAAAGAAGGCCTATATGCCAAACCTTATCTAAGGCTTGTTCTATGTCCAAAAACGTCGCTTTTTCTCAAAAACTATCCGATGGTTTTGTTTAAGTCAACTGTTTCATGGATTCATTTAAGTAGTTTCTCAAATATTTTGGCTAGGAGAGGAAGAAGGCTAATTGGTCTATAAGACGAGCTTTATGAGGAGGTTTCCCAGGCTTAACTAACATAATAATTTGGGCAAACTTCCGTCGCAGGGAAAGTAGCATAATCGCAAGATGCTGTTATATATAGTCGTTAGTAAAACCACTGCTTTTCTAGAAAAATGTTTCACCAACTATAAGATCATAACTTGGGGCTTTATTGTTAATAATTAGTTTTATTTGGCTCCAGACTTCAATTGGTGAAAACGGTTTCAGTGGAAGTGAGAGTTGGCACGGTGCGTCGAGGAAACCTACTGTTTCAAAATCCTCATTATTGGGTTGGGGTGGTGCTGTTGTAAAAACGGTTTCAAAAAACGTAGCGAATACATCTCCTTTTTCTTTATCTGATCTAGCCCAATTACCATTCTGTTTTCTAATTGAAGGAATTGCTGTAGGTGGTCTTTTTAATATGTTTTTCTATTTTGGATCGCTTACAGAGCTATAAAAGCACCCAAATGAGTTCTTTTATAGAAATTAGAGTTCTTTTATAGAAATAGAACAATTTTTATTCTGAACGGTGGTAACACTGATAACGTCCAAGATGTCATTACCTTCGGTGGGCATTAATTTAAATCGTAATTAATGTTCAGTAGATTTATTTAACTACTTATTTTTATTTCCACTCATTTGTTTTTTAATGAAACATATGATAAATGTATTAATTAAACTTAAACTAGAATATAAACCAAAGTTTAATGAAAATATTGCCACCTTAGCAATTACACTTCAAAATTCCCTAAATTTAAAAACTCGCCAAATTTTATTTTAAAATCAATCTGACAAGCCCAAAATAGAAAAAATAATGATATAAAGAATTCGTTTCAGAAGGCATTTTAGCGACTCGTACTTATAAAATGCTGAAACTAGTTCTTTAATAAACTATTTTGTTGCTTTCCACATAGAGTAGTCGGTAGGAGAAAGCTTAGTGATGTATTGCATAAAGTTTTATTACGCACGACACCTAGTGTTGTTTGTAGCTGATAAGTAAGACGATTGTATGCAGTTTTGTCGTTAGCGTTTCTGGTTCTTTGCCATGTTTTTCTGGCTCGACGTTTTTTAATAACAAGTTTTCGTACGTGCAATGGTATGTTGGGAGTTTCGGGTGAAGCCGGATGTGGAATTGATGTAGCCTTCTATGCAATATTCTGTACAAGGCTTGTAAAGTAGTGAAGTATTTTGTTCAAATCATGCTTTGTCTTGATTCGTATGGAAAGATTAATCGTCTGCTCTTGTTGTGTTTGAAAGTAGTCCCAATCAGTGTATTTGGAGCAGAGGCTTGGAGGAGCATCCTTGTGGATAAACTGGACTCTGACATGAGGTACGTACGTGCGATACCTCTGACAACTGCAAAGTCTGGTACTCTATTTGGATCACTTGCCCAGTAGGTGGGCATACCAATGGAGAGATAGTCAAAGCTGCTGCAAAGCATTGCTTTCTTGAGGTTTCGACCTTTTGAATTGGTTACTCTTGATTCTCATACTGGGTGCTTCGCGTTCCAGTCTCCCCCTACCACAAATTTGTTACCTAGAAATCGAAAGAAGTTTTCGTATTTTTCAATGGTAAAGGAATGTCTTGGTGGGCTATATATTGCTGATATCACAAATGGACAAAGCTGGTTTGCATTTTTATGCTGGCGCTGTGGATTTTATTTGTTTAGTAGGATTAAAACTCATGGTGTGCAATTGAGTTTTTAACGATGACCGCAGCTCCGCCATGAGCAGTATCATTAATTTAGTTTCTTGATGTTGCATGAGATTCTGATATAAGTAGAATATCTATTTTTTGTAGTTGAGTAATACTAAGTGACAATAAGTAATTAACTATATACTTTTTTTCTTGATTCTTATTGCTTAAGGAATGTTCTTTTCAACCATACCAAATTTGTTAAAATCGGTCAAACCGTTAAGAAGTTAAAGCAGGTTATTGCAAAAACAATTGAACACCCCCGCCATCTTTGTTTTTGAAATAACTAAACTTTTGTTTTTACGAAAATGATAGATAAACTGGTTCTTTTTACAAATGTGAAAAAAAATTTTTGTTTATTATGCGAAATTTATAGAAAATGCAATTTAAAATTCTAAGATGGCAGTTACGCCCTCTGGTGGTTATTTTAAAACTTGAAAATATTTTCCTGCGATTCTTCATGGCCGATTTACCTAATATTTTTTTACACCAAGGTCATACGACGAACGGTTCCCGAGATATGGCCGAGGAACAGTCTTATTGGGTCACCCGATACATTTTCTATTAATTTTTAAAACCACTACGAAAAATCGATTAATTTTCGTTTTTATTTTATTTCGCCGATTTTGTCAAATAGAATGTCTGCAAAATATAAAAATCCTAACTTAATTAATAAATGAGCTACAGAAGACTGTAGGTGAGATGTAGGACCCTGTATGGTATGTATATTCGGTGCTACTAGGGTAGGGTCTTTCAGCGGGCCAATGTCATAAACATAACATAAAACCAATCTTTTTGAGATTAACTAATATTTGCCAAATAGTTTTATGTTTTATATACATAATTAACAAATATTTAGATACAAGATTTGAAAATATGTTCGTAGCAAATTAGAATATTGACACGTACATTAATGAAAACTTTTGTCTCTCTTTTGGAGGAATGTGTACAAAGCCCATAGTTTTTCATTTAATAGACAGAAGAAAGAAAACAATTATATTGATTATCAAGTAGTTTTTGATTATGATAACAAAATATTTTGTAAGTAGATGTAACTCATTATTTAAAAGAATACATTGTGCGACTTTTTGATTAAACTGCTTTAGCAGTGCTTGTCTTTGTGGTTTCCCACCTGTTCTGATGTTACGTCCTTTGCGTAATTTCTTTATATATAATTATAATTACGACATCACTTGCTTCAATATCGGAAGTGACCACAGGATGATAAGATCATTCATAAGGATAAACGTAAAGATTGAAAGAAAATAACTACAAAAAGGAGAATCAAAATATTGACAGACATCGTTTGAAAAGCGATGAAACAGTATTTAAAATCGAGATCCAAAGACAACTCACAGAAAACAAAGAAGGAATGAATAAATTAGATCAAACAAATGAAAAACTGATAACAATCCTAAAAACTTCAGCCAGAAAAGTAGCAACACAAACTAGAAGAAAGAAAAAACCTGTTCAGGGAAGGTCGATATGAAGAATCAAAAAGAGCATCGAAAGAAGCAAGAAACTAATCAGAGAAGATATAGAAAGACATTAGAAACCAAGAAAGCAAAAATAATAGAAGAAAACAAAAATATGAGATGCCTAAGAAGAAAACAAGAAAGATATCAGATGACTAAACTCAAAAACGATAAAGGTGAAAAAACCAAAGATAGACACAATAGTCAAAATAACAGAGTTCTATCACGACCTTTATAGCATAAAAGTAGTAGCAGAGGAAGAAGATAAAGAAAGACAAGAAAGTATTTAAATTACAAATGTAGGATCTAAAGATATACCAGAAATTAAAACAGATGAAATAAAACCGGCTATACAAAAAATGAAAAATAACAAGGCCCCGGGAGAGGATGAAATACTAGCAGAGATGTTAAAAAAAGGTGGAGAGACTTAATTAAAAACTTACCAAGTATTTAATAAATGTGTAACAATAGGAAAAATACCCACAAAGTGGAAGAGGTCAATAGTAATTCAAATGTACAAAAGGAGATACATCAAAACTGGAAAACTATCGACCAATCTCGCTGCTCTCACAGATATACAATTCTAACAAACAGGTTAACAAACAAGCTTGACGATTATCAGCCCGTCGAACAAGCAGGATTATGAAAAGAATATAGCACTAACGACCACATACTAACGATAAGAATTCTCCTTGAAAAATGCAAAAGTACAACCTGAATATCTATCTCGTGTTCGTAGACTTTCAAAAAGCGTTTGACTGCGCCATAGAAAAAGCACTTAATAACGCAAGAATAGACCATCGACACCAACACAAATCTCCTGAGAGATATATACAAAACAGCAACATCAATAATAAAAATACATGTAGATACCAAACTCATAAAAATAGAAAGAAAAATGAAACAAGGAGATTCGATCTCCCCAAAGCTGTTCACGTTAGCCCTTGAAAATATTTTTAGAAAAATGTATTGGAACGACAAAAATTGATATTAATGGTCAAAGACCTTAACCTGAGGTACGTTGACGACGTTGTCCTAATAGCGGATAATAAAGAAAACCTCGGACAAATGCTAGAAGATTTAGCACGCAAATCAGTACAAATAGGCCTCGAAATGAGTTATCAAAAACTAAAGTAACGTGCCAAACTGATCCACAAATACAATAATACAATAGAGAACGTTGACCGATATATCTATTTAGGCAATGAAATCATAATAACCAAAGAAAATCAAATTAACAAAATATTAAAAAGAAGAGAAATAGGCTGGGCAGGGAAACCTCTCACATATACCCAGAAATAAGAAAATCCTAATTAAACTAAGATCAAAAGTATTTAACCAATGCATACTACCTGTACTGACATATGGAGCGCAGACCTGGACCATCACAAAACTAAGTATGGAAAAGTTGCGTGTCACACAAAGAGCAATGGAAAGGCAAATGCTTAATGTATCTTTGAAAGATAGAAAAACGAACAAGTGGATACGAACAATTACAAAAGTGAAAGATATAGCACAGAAAATATGTGATTTAAAATAGAGCTCTGCGGGACATGTAGCACGCATAAAAGATAACAGATGGAACAACACAATCTTGCAATGGAGACCATACCGCGGACATACGGAGAGGGGAAGACCACAAGCAAGATGGATTGATGATATCAAAAAGGTGGTGGGTGTACAATGGATAAAAACCGCCCAAGATCGAAGTAGATGGAGTACCATGAGGGAGGCCTATGTTGAAAAATGGACGCAGTAACGCAAAAGAAGGAGAAGAAGAAGAAGAAGAATTTGCACAAAATAGGAACAAAATCAAGAACTTCTCATTTAAAGGTTATGTTTCATCAAAAACTCTTGAAATAGCAGTTGTAGAAAACACAATTTATAACAAAATTAAGTCGTTTTTGCAGGCTTTTAAAACAAAGAAATGGGCCGTCATTTAAAATAATATAAAAACTACATGAATTTCAACAATCATAAAATAAATTAAAGTTTATTTTATAACGCCCTGTTGTTTGGAAGGTACATTATAAATTTACAAACACACTTCTTCTATTTCTGTTTTCCTTTAGACCACATGACAAGCAGCTGCACAACCCAGTTATGAAAGAGGTTGACTAGCAACATCAATATGGTAAATGTTACTCATTTAGGGACTTTAATAGGTTTGTTCCAAACGTACAATGAAAGAACTTATAAGTATGATACATATTAAAACATTTGTAGAATTACGTTCTCATTTAAACACAAAATAAACTAAAATGTAGCAATTTTGGTAAGAAACGTAGGTTTTATTAAATGAATTGTGGGTTGACGTCTTTTTACAATCCTCTTATATTACACGCATATAAACTTACAAAATTGCTTTTTCAAGACAAATATCTATCACTGATTAAAGATCCGGGCTGACATTATTTCGGTTATTAATCTAAGTTTTTAGTAAGTATTGCATAAAAGATGAAATTTATATTGATACTAAAATTTTTTCAGCATCTGCTGCTTCAAAAGCTACACTGGATGGTAAGTACACTTTAATATTGTTTATAATTAATAAACAATTATATTTTGCTTGATACGAAACGGTGTTTACACAATGTTGTTGTCAAACTTTATTTTCTCAACAATGTAAGTAAAGCACTTTATATCACAGCTATTGTATTCAGATAAATTGGTTGGATTTCTAGAACGTGAGGCAATTTCACAGCATTGATTTGTGAAGATCAACGAATTGTTCTTGTTTATAATTAAAGTTCCTTTCGTAAAACAACCGTGTTAGTTTAGAAAATGCGCAATCTATAAATCGTATTATTTGTTTATTGTTGTCCATCTTATATTTAATTGGATCATTAACTAGAATTCGTTGTAAATGCTACAAAGTAGGAGTTTTTGATTGTTACTCATATTTAGTATTCTTTGTAAAATACAGGAGATGGTCAAAACCGTGTCATAGTTTATATAAATATATGATGTGATTGTTTAAAGTTTACTATCAAATGCTTTCAGTTGAATTCATTATGCTTGATATTTAGTTCATAATCCGTAACGAAAGGAAATTTTTGTCCCCGACCGGGTGCCACACGACACCTTTCAATTTAATTTTTTTATAAAATTATATAAGAAAGCAAAACAGAAATATAAAGTATACAGGGTGGCCTAACACGAAACAAACAGGTTTTTGAGCACTTACACTTAGATATAAAAAATGTAACAAATATTGTTGGTATTTCCAATTATCTGTGTTTTAAAAATTTGATTTGAGAGACTGAACAATAAATTTTGCTGTAATTTTTTGAATTTTTTAATTTTGGGAAGATCAAATAAGCAAGAATTCGACCTGAAAATTTATACAAAAGCTGCCACCCGTTAGATAATTTGTAAGCAGGATTGAAAAGAAATAAACGAAAATATTAAGACCTTTCTACACAAGTACAATTATAGATAATTTAATTACAAATTCGTACAACAAGAAAAAAATATTTCCGGGTAATTAGGATAATTTTAAATTTTAAATTGCAAGTATTAAATACAAACATGCTTAGGTTTTAAGCAAGCAATAACCGAAAGTGCAATAGTTTTTAACGTATAAATAATTTATTCTGCATTTTAAAAGTTATTAACAAATAACAACTAAGGTTCTTCAGTGTTTTGAAATAAACCGGTTACCATGGAGCTATATAATAGATTTCATCACAATAATTATATAAACTTGTTTTATACGTAACATATTTGCAAATAGTTTTAAGTAACCTGATAACACTGGAGCTTTTAATGCAATTTAACTGCTTATTCAGCTGTGTTCCAGAATATTATTCAGGACATTGTCCCACATGTGTCCATTAATTATTATATAACACTTGTAATTCTCGATTACACGTGTATTAAGGATTATTTGCAATTTTGAGTGAATGCAACTTGATCAGCGATGACATACGAGTACGTAGTTAGTAAGTAAATTCGATTCCTTATTATTCGCATCACAACACTCAATAAAAGGCTTCTTACATTTTAGTTAAATGAAATATTTTCAACATTTTCTTGCGGATTTAAAAAGTTCTGAAATGAAATATTTAGGTAATAAAATATTTTCATTGTCAAATATATTTATCGTCGTGCATCTTCAAAGTAAAGCTGGCCTTTTAGAAACCATCAATGACAAAATATTTTTTAGAATAAATTAGAACTATCTTCTTAAATTCTTGCAGTATACATACCTGTGTAGGTAAAAATACTGCAGTATTATCTTTAAATAAATACCCTCCCGCCTTAAATATTGGATTTTTTGGGACAAGCGTAGGAACAGACACTGGGTCATGTTAACTACTGCTAATTGGAAACTGCTGTTGCAACATTCTTATAGTGGTAAAGAATGATGACGTCATAAGTAATATTAATCGTATTTGCAAGTAAATAAATCTTTACATCAGGAATGTACGCCTTGCCGTGTAATGTAGTTTATTTGATATTTCGTGGTAGTTTTAATCTACTTCTCTCAAATGCAAGTTCAAACAGTAGCGGCTCGTGGTCAATCATACTGGGAGGTCAAAAAATTAATTTAAAAATAGGCATACTTAAAAAATATAAATAACTCAAATGCACCGCAAAATTTTATACAATCTACAACTTTGTTCAAAATATAGCGATTTTTTGAAACATTTTCATTAAAATCTCTAAGGGATCTTCTATAAGCAGATGTACGAAAATCAACATTTTCTACGGTTGCTAAATTTACCGAGCATTTCATGTGTTCTGCAGACGAAGCATGTTTTTTTTATTTTCTCTTTTAAATGTTCTAAATCGCTTACACCGGATTTGCACCATCGCGAGTCTGACGAGAAAATAATAAACAAACAAAACAGTAAAATACGTTTGATACTTCACAACCACATACCCAGTCAGCTAAATAGTACATTACCTTGCGAAAGTTTCGATGAACATCTTTATTTTTGTCTTTGCTAGTTTGTCGTAAACTTAGTTCTGGCAAATGACGACCATTTGTCTTGAACTCAACTAATTTTGTAAAATTAAATTCGGTGGTTGTTTAATTTTCTGCACTACCGACAGTTTCTATAATAGCCCATTCACACGTGAACCAAAAATAGTATTTTCTACAAAACAACACAACAACAGTAAAAATATCAATATAAATTTTAAATTGATTTAAAACACGCGAAAATCGAATCAAAATCGAGCGTAGATGTACACCCTATTCGAAGCCAACGTAAACTGCGGGAGCCGGCTTATGACCCAAACTTGATTATTGCTTTGGACGTTCGCGTTTATTTGGGCGCTGCACGTTTTTTAAGTTTTTCCGGGTAGATCTAATTCAATGAGGACAATTCGCACCGCCAGCCCAAGGTTGAGAAGGATGAATTACGAACGACGACTGATAAATTTTAAGTTATTATACTTGCGACTTATAGCATAAAAACAAAATGTACATATTCAAAATTACAACCATGTAACGAAATCAGTAACTTAAATAAAACGTAAGTAAAATGTGTGTCTTGCGACATCTCGTGTAAACATTGACACGTATGAATAGTATAAACTAAGAAAAATGCCAACAGTTAACTGTAACGGCATGTGTGTTAAAGTGCAAAGCGCTATCTAAACGATAGCTTTAATGCTTGTAACACACGTTGCCGATAAAGCAATCTTGGCTAAAATAAAACATTAGTTAATTCTTCTTGAAAAAGTCTGTAATACTCTTCTGTTTATAATTTTCGCACTTCATTTCGAAAGCCCGGTCTCTAAGTCGACGGAGAAACATGACTTCGTGGCTATCAAATTTGTTATCTTCAGCCCATTTTAAAGCAGTGTTTAAAGCCCTACTGCCTCTGAATTACCAACTTTTGTGATTTCTAGAATTTCAACGCTATTGTCCTCATTTTGCTCATCGTCCACACCCATAGCCGCTCGCACAATCTCCTCATCAGTTAACACTTCATATCTTTGTAACTCGTATTCGGCACCACCAGCAGCCCATTCTTGAGCTTCTGCCTCACTTATTTGAGGATCATTGGGTCCCCTCAACCTGTTAAAAAGCTGGGCTAAAGGAACATCATCTTCTGGTTCGTCATTATCAGTGGGAAATTTAGAGTGCAAATTCTTCCATGATTTGTTAATTAGCGATTCTTTAACATTGGCCCAGCAATTAGCCAAAAGAAAAACTGTGTCCTTTAAAGTTATCGATTTTAATGAGTCCATGAGGTTTTCAAAACATAATGCAAGACAGTTAACCAAAAGTGATATAACTTCACATTTTGTATAACGTTCTGATCCATTGGTTGTATACACGCCGTGGTGTTAGGTGGCAGGAACATTGCAAAAATGTGGCCGTCTTCAGAGACAAGTTCATCTGCTGATGGATGCCCAGGACAATTATCCAACAATAACAGTGCCTGAAGAGGCAAAGTAACAGACAAAAGATGGCGGCGGACCGCGGGAACGAATTCCGTTTTAAACCATTCAAGAAACAAGTCTTTCGTTACCCATGCATTTTTTTGTGCACGATAACAAACAGGAAGACGTGTTGATTTAAATGCCCGTGGGTTTTTTGATTTTCCGACAACAAGCAATTGAAGTTTATGAGTTCCAGCCGCATTTGCACAAGGCATGAATGTCACTCTCATCTTCATCATTTTCCTTCCGGAAGCCGACTGCTCATTGCCAGATTCGTCAGCATTGTAAACCTGTTCCGCTGTTAATTTTTTTTCTCTAATAACTTTCTGTAACTCTAGTTGGAATGGTCCGATAGCGGCTTCATCATTTGACAGTTTTTTACCGGCCATTTTAAACGTCTTATTCCGTGACGTTTTTAAATTTGTCTAACCATCCCCGGCTTGCATTAAATCCGATATTGGAGTTTGTAATCTGGCGATGAAAAATTCGAGCTTTCTCACAAATCATATCACCACTTAGAGGAACATGCAATCGCCTTTGTTGCAAAACCACGTAAACAAAGCATCTTCTAAAACAGGATTTTACGATTTCTTCAGTGTTTTTCGTACACCGGGACCACGTTCTGTTAGGCTAACAAGCTGTCACCCTTATCTAACATTTCTATAATCCGCAATTTGTCTTTTATTGTCAATGTCGAATGTTTACGTGGCGGCGCCATGATGTTAGCGAGCGCGCTTAATTGACACTACGTATTACACGAAAGGCGATAAACAAAAGACTTACGGCGCATTGGCTCATGACAGCCCGCACATACACCCCGCCGGGCTTTCCCCGCGAATCCCATTGCCCGGCCGGATTACAGCGATCACCGAACAAGCGGGAGTCCGGTTTACCGAGGCCATACTGTATTGTCAAAATTTTTTGAGGTCATTGACCAAATGACCCTATGGACAAGCCGCCACTGTGTTCAAACGATATTTAAAGAATAATGTTTTGTCTATCCATTAAGTCTGACGTACCCAGACAGTGATGCACATCATCAGTATCGTACTGCAATGTTACCGTGCAAATCAGTAGATAGAATGATGTAGCAACATTCCTGTAAGAGAAATCGACATTTCTTAAATTACATATCAACACTTCTGTAATGCAGTAAGCACAACAAATCCTGGAATATCTTGTTATAATACATCTGCCGATGGTATTTATCAAAACTAAGACTTCGTAATAGAAGAAATATTGTATTTTCGTGTAATGTTTATAATTCCTAATGTATATGCGCATGGTAATAAAGATATAGATCTATAAGAGGAAGGCACTTCAGGGTTTTTATAGGGCTTTAATATCGGAGCTATGACTATAGTTTTTAATTGTGGAACAATTTCACCACGAGTCCACATAATATTGAAGGCATCTAATAACGTATTCTTAAGAAGATCAGGGCTATTAAATAAGATGTCATAAGTTATATTATCCCAACCCGGGGCTGTATTTTTAGTAGTTTTCATAGCTAGTTCTAGCTCTAAATTCGAGAAAGGTTTTAACAAAAAGTTGTTCGAAGGAGTAAACTCATATTCAGTTGGTTTTGCATTAACATATTTAGGCGCTAAAGCAGTTTTTGGAGAATATGTTCTATTAAACTTCCTTAATACGGACCAGACGTATGATGTTGGTGTGTCTTTATTTAAACCATTACAGAAGGTTTTTCTAGTGCGCTTTTGGTATTTTAAATATCTTTTAGATCTAGCAAACAATTCCCGGCACTTAATATAATTAGACATGGTTTGGTTTTGTTTGTAATTTTTAATTGCGTTTTTGCACATGTTAACCATTGCAGTGCAACTACTGTCCCACCATGGCGGTGGAGGGCATTTATTTAATGTAATTGGTTCATTTATACGAAAGGATAGGTTTGCTGTGAATGTTTTCCTAATATAAGAAATATTATCTTTAGCATTTGTAAATATAGGTACACTACTAACATTTTGACTCAAAGTCATTTTAAAGTTCTCCAAACTTTTTGTATCCGTTTTCTACCTTCTACTAGGGAATATTGTTCTGAAAATCGAATCAGGATGCCCAAATTTTCACAAAAATAACAAAATGATCTGAACCTAAGTTATCAGACAAAACACTCAAACCGATTTTCGCTCCGACATCTTTTGATGATAACGTAATATCAACTGCGGAGTTACCACATGTAGGTCCAGCAAGTCTAGTAGTCTGACCGTTATTTAAAAAAATTACATCCGAATAGTCAATTGCTTTAAGAAGGATGTTGCCCGCATTGTCATTTTTATGAGAACCAAAAGCATGATGGTGTATATTAAAATCACCTATTATATTATAATGACGGTTAAAACTGTGAAATGAAATTACTGTAATTTGTAGCTCCCATATCTGGATCTCAGAGCCAAACGGTATTAAGTCACATTTTCTAAATTTTACAGGAGAGCAATTTGAAGATTTTGAACAATGGTATTTTTCAAACAGATTACTATTGCAAATAGGAGAGCAGGGATTCTTATTTTCAGAGTTATGATTTTGAATGCTAAGTAAAGCTGATAATAACCAACCTCCTACATTAATTTAGTTAAATAATTTTTAAATTAATTGCGGGACTTAATACTGTTTGGTTCTAGCAAGGGACTTAATATCTTGTGACTTAATACTGTTTAGCTTCTACAAATTTATAGATACCTGAGACTTGATACTGAATTATTATTGAGAAACCCATAGTAGAATAATGCAAAGTAGAACCAAAATTAATTAATATCAATTATAACTAATTAGTAAAGGGCAACGAAAGGCAAAACAACACCAAAAATATTTATTTTCTAAAATAAATGAGATCACACCAAAATGTTACAAACGAAACTTAAAGTTCAAGTAACAAACAAATAATTAAAAATTAGTACTAGTATTATTAATTCAAGAAAATTATGCATAATAAAGATCATTGCATTTTTCATTCGTCTTCCTTGACGTTACCATGTAGAAGATTTTTAAAGTATTCATGTTAGTAAGTTCCGCAAATCATTATACTTTTTAGTTAAAATAGGTTTTAGTGTCTCTCTTATTGGTTTCAGCAGTATTAAGTTAGCATTGAGAACAACTTCCTTAGAATTAACAGTACGTTTCTCTTTGCGTGTTAGTCTTTAGTGGCTCTATTGAAATCAACTTGTTCAAAATTTTCTTGATTAAAATTTGTTTTAAAATACAAGACTCCAGGTGTTTCTGCTAAAAACTTCATATGAACCACTTTAGATATAAAAAGTTTTGATTATTTATGGTTTTTTGTTACTGTGAAAGTAAGATCCGGATTCTTCAGATAAAAGGGTAAAATTTTTAAAGTCCATGGTTTCCATTTCCGCTACTTCAGTTTTATTGCAACAAAGTCTGAAAAGCTGTTGCCAATCCCATGGAGTTATTAGGGAAAATTGGGGGGTAGCTTTCTTTTGTCTTTCTATTCGTGCATGAATTGTATCCACCTCCATGTGGGTATGTTCTCTTAAGAGGTACTTACGTTCAATGCATTTTATGGAAGGCTTCAGCATAAGAATCGAAAGATAGCACATAATCATCTGATGATTTCTGTTTTGTGATGGACAGTTATTGCTCCAGATAACAATTTTTCTACAGATTTTTTTACATTTAAATTAATATATTTCAGAATACATAAAGCCATTTCATTTCCACCACGTCCGGCTATAGATTCATCCCAAGTGAAGCAATATCCTATTTTCTCTGTTGCATCATAGACTGTATAATTGAAAGTCCATAGCTTTAGAGAATACAAACTCTGATCATTTGTTATTAGAGAAGTAGGTAAGCATTTTGGAAATACACCGAAAGTATTTTGGTGTTTGCCTCGGTTTTATAAGTCTCCTTATCCTGTCGCTTTAATTTATACCGATTACCGCATCAAGCAGATGTGCGGCATAGTTAGTTTGTAATTCAAGGCCTTCTTCCAGTGATTTAGACTCTTTGAGTTTGACAACATATCCATCACATGTGTCACATGTATCATTCCTGGCTCCTTGAAGGATAAATTAAATTCCTAATTGAAAATGTCACTATATAGCCATTGCTTGGGAATATCTTCTTTAGGAATTTGGTTTTCTACACACTCTTCAAAGAAGCACCGATACATTACTGAAATGTTGAGATGGCTGCCTAAATACTTTCTCTGGGATTTATTCCTGGAATAATGTGATTCTATACACGGAACTTCTGTATGTGCTCTCTTATGTTATTTCTTACATTTGAGGCAATTTTGTTTGAGGTTCATGTTTACCCCTTTGATCAGGGATTACAATTCCACCCAGTTGCCTTTTCGATAATGCATTACGTACAGAAGTTTGGGATATATTTAAGGTGTTAAGAAAATAGGTGCAACACACACTAAAGTTTTTACAATTTACACTAAAAATACATTAACGACGTTACTCTTTTCCAGCACGAGATCCCGTTCTAGCACGTACACGCTCAACTGGAACTTCTTCGATGCAACTCGCTATAAATTGTCTTTTCTGGTTAAGTTCGATGCTACCTTTCCAAAATTTTGAGTGTATTAGAGCACGACTTTCAACTGATATGTTCTGTTTTCACTGGTTTTTACATTCATTACGACAAGGTGCTTTCATTTCGTTTTTTCCAATAAGCTTAATAATAATAATAACATTTTATTTTCTTAAAGACCTGATAACAGATATAGAAAACGTCAAACAAAGTACATTAGAATTGATATTGTAAGTATTCATTAACAGAATAGAATGCGCTATTTTGTAATGTGCTCTTGATTGATTTTAAAACATTTTAGTAGGCAAAGTCTTTAGATCTAAAGGTAATTTGTTATAAAGAATACTACCTTTGTAGTATGGGTTTGATTCGTATAGGACAAGATTATGACTGCTATATTCGAGATCATGTCCATATCTGGTGTTATAGTCGTGGTAATTGTTTTGAAATTTGAAGTTCTCAATATTGGTTTTTACAAATTTTAGTATTTCATAAATATATATTGATGGAACTGTTAATATTTTATGTTTAATAAATACTGACTTACAAGAATTTAATGGTTTTTCTTTAATGGTCATGTTAAAAATGCAACGTATTGCTCTTTTTTTTTGTAATACAAAAACTCGACTGCTATTGTTTGACCCACCCCATAAAATAATAGCATATCGCATTATTGACTCCACATTGGCATGGTAGAACATTTTTGTTGCGTCAATATTTGATATATGTGAGAGACGTTTTAGCGCGTAGCAACATGATGAAATTTTTTTGAGATATAAGAAATGTGGGTTTTCCAGTTTAGTGACATGTCGATATAGCAGCCAAGAAGTTTAAATGAAGGCATATGAGTTAATGTTTTATTATATATCCTGATTAGTTTACTATTATCATAAAAACTGTTTTTCGCGTAAAATTGCATTAAGGAAATTTTAGATGCATTTAGAACGAGTGCATTGCAATTTAGAAAACTTAATAATGATTGTAACATGCTTTTCAATTTATCGCACTTTGCTCTCTCCTCCTTTTCACAGGAAAGTAGCGTTAAATCGTCAGCAAACAGGAAATGGTGACAAGATAAATAATTACTTAATCATTAACATAAATTAAAAATAGAATAGGGCCTAACACACTTCCTTGTGGAACACCTACACGCACATCTAAAATGTTTGAGTTATGTTCCATATAGTTAACATATTGAGTCCTATTTGTCAAGTAACTACTAAGTAGAAGTTTACAGTTTCCTCTAATTCCCAGACAGTCTAATTTTTTTTTAAAGCAGTTTATGATTCACTAAATCAAATCCTTTTGTTAGATCTACAAAAACAGCTGCAACAGAATTATTTTGATCTAGATTTTTGTATATGACATCTAGTATTGAGACTAGTGCAGTAATTGTTGATCGTTTCTCCCTAAAACCATGTTGAGTAGTTGTTATTAGTTTATGTGAATCCAAAAGTTGATTATACGTTCAGCAAGTATTTTTTCAATTATTTTTGAAAAACCGACAGCAGAGCAATAGGTCTATAGTTATGCACAAATTTAGGATCACCTTTTTATGTATACAAACTATCTTAGCAATTTTTAAAACATCAGGAAGCTCACTATTCTTATTAGTGGCTGACAGATATTCTTCACCAGCAGCTCTCCTTTACTTTTAAATGTTTTTCTTCCAATTAACAGAATTTCTTTTCTTTTCTTTCCTTTACTTTCTTAGATTTTTACAGTTTCTTGCTCTTGTTCTTCTTCCAGTTCACAACTTTCCTCAGGTAGATAAAGCGGATCTTCAGATTCAGTACACTCTTCTTTATGCTGTAAATTATTTGCGTCTACTTTATCTGCTTTATAGAGAAGTCCATCGCCATTATTTTGAATAATAATATTTTGTAAAATATTAATTTTAGAAGTTTTCTCGAATTCGTTATTTTTATCTTCATTTCTATTGCCTTGAACAAAATACTCTAATGAGCTTTCTGGTAGCTGGGACTGTCTGTATTATCTCTGAGAATTTCTTCTGTATTGGAAAAAGGCGCATTGTTTTTATTACCAAAGATGGTATTGTACACATCGTTATTCAAATAATTAACATCTCCTCTAGAAGTGTCACATCTAGTTGTAAGAATTTTCAAATGTTCTTGAAGGATATCCTGCGTGCTATTAGTAGTTGGATATATTTCCATGACGATCTCAGCATCTTCTATAATATTATCTTGCGTGTTATCAGCAACAAAGCTAAAAGTAAAACAATAACAAAATTTGTTTTGATAAACTTATGTAATTTTTTTAATTACCGTTATCTTTGGTCAAAAGAGAGGATATAACAGGTTTTTTCGGTATTTCTTTGCATTTGGCTTGTGGTAGGGCCATTTGTAGTATTTTTTGGGCTCTTAATGTTATCATGTTGACCCTATTCACTTAAAACAATGGAATTATCAAGTATTTCCTGTTAACTTCATGAACAAAATAATGTGACTTAATATTATGACAACTGGTAAACACTAAAACAAAACAGTATTAAGTTCAGTCACCTAACCTCACATTTCAACTTAATACCTGAATATTGGATATCTCCCAGAACCAAACAGTATTGAAATCATTTAATACTGTTTGGTTCTATTTAGTAAGTACTTAATACCAATAATCTACAACTATCTCATAAACGGGAAGGAACTGGACTTAATACTCATCACCATTAAAAAAGCGGAAAAATTCTGCAGGAACAATCATAACCCCAAAAAACGAAAAAAGTGGACTTAATACTGTTTGGCTCTGAGGTCCAGATATTGTTTTGTATAGTACGATATACAGATATCATGGAAAATTTATATTTTTTAAGCATAATACCACAAGCCATGAAGTGTTTATTATTATTTATATTTATTATATTAAATTTAATAATTTTTATCAATTAAAATAGCGACACCTGCATAACCATCGTTTCGGTCTTAGAACCACATTGTGGAACTTGAATTTATAAACATAATTTGGTTTAAACCAAGTTTCCGATAAAATTGCTATATGTACTTTTAAATCAGTAAGAATTTTTTCTAAATTCGAACGTTTTGAGACAACTGATTGCCTATTCCATTAAATAATAATTAAGGTTATGTCTGTTGTCATTTTCAGGAAGGGAAAATTTACGAAAATCTAAGTCTAAAAAACTTCTTCATCTAAGTTATCCTCCTGGGAAGATAGCCTAGATTTCTGTGAGAAATCAGAAAATTTAACATCAGTTTCTGAATTTAATATTTTTTTAACCTTCATGCAACGTCTTTTGAGTCTAGCTCTTAAATTTGAAGATTTAACAAGACGTATAGCAGCGATTATAATTTCTAGCAGTAGGTTGTAATCTGTAGTGAATTGGTCTGTAACGTCTTTTATATTTTCTACGCCTTTTCGTTAGCCATCTATAGAACGACTTTCTTTTTTGTTCCACAAGCAAACCTAGAAAAGGATATATTTTTAAAGAATTTTTCACTTAATTTAACTGATTTTCAATTCCTATTGTTTTACGAACATTTACTCTGGTAACAGACGCCCAAGCAGCTATTTTAAATACTCTGTGTTTATCTTCAAATCTTATGTTCCAAATTTGAGTAAGTGAGCTTAATTCCAATAGCATTTTTGGATAATATGTAAAAAAAATGAAACTTTGATTGTAGGTGAGATTTCGTAAGTTTGGAGTACAATTCATTAAGCCCTGCAATAAAAAATCTTAGTTGAAGTGAAGTATACGTCCTTATTAACCTATCAAAATGTTTCGAAGATAGATAAATAGATACCACTGATCGCAATTGCTAGGAATATAATTTCCAATCATAACACCAAAATATCTAACCAGTGTCAACATTTCTGGGACTGAAGTTTTAATGTTTAATTTGTTACCATCAACGACAATGCAGTTACAGGGTTTGGAGCCCGAGTCTGGACCATAGTCAAAACTAGACAATTTACTTTGTATGATATTCAGCGGCAATAATAATAATAATAATAATAATTTTGTTGTGCCATGCTAATGTAAACAGCGCGGTAATACCACGTTTCTCTTATCAAAAATTACTCGTGCAAGTTCTGATATTTAATATTAAAATCTAAGTGCATTTGTAAATGCTAGTGATGCTTAACTAGTGACTAATTACTTTGGTAAATTCGTCTATCATAAACGTCTATTTGTCTGGTAACTAGTAAAGTAGTACGGTTCTATTTTTGTGCGCTAGTTGAACTACAGACTTAAATAAAACTAAGAATCCGTAAGTGCTATTTTAGTTGCCTATACGAAAGTCATGAACACCATTAGTGACGATTTACGTTTTCTTAAAGATAGTATTTCAAATGATTTCAAGTCATTTCAAGATAGAATGAATAAACTAGAATGTTCTCAAGATTCCTTGCCGAATAGTGAACTTGAACAGTTGCGTAATAATTTTGGAAAATTTAAATCTCACGTTATGTCGCATTTTGCTTCTATTGACTTGCGGAAATCGAAACAAAACAAGATGAAGCTGATGCATACTCACGTAAAAACTGCCTCATCGTTCATGGGTTATCTGAGCCTAAACAGGGAAACAAAAATGCTGCTGATGTCGTCCTCGATTTTCTTAATAACACCTTAAAACGAAAATAAAATTCACAATTAGTGCACTTGATAACTGTCATCGACTAAAATCTAATTATACTAAGCGTGATAAGCCGAGACCTATGGTTATTAAGTTTTGCTCGTACATAGACAGGCGAACTGTTTTTGCAAATAAAAATCTTTGAAGGGCACTGGCGTACTTGTCACCGAGCTGCTAAAACAAAAAGGCTGCTCTCCTCAAGCAAACTAAGGAAGTTTTTGGTCTTATGAAAGTTTGGACTCAGGATGGAGTAATAATCTTTGCTGAACAACAAGGGGAAAAATTTACGCGTCTGCCGTCGGAAGGGAAAAAATACAATTTAAGAAAAATAATTATTAACTGATCTTGTTTCAATTTATTTCTATGTAATATGTAATCTTCATAAACGATTCTGAAAAGTATCTCACAATGAACTTGCTTGTGTTAGTTTATATATGGTTTTGGGATTTACTGGGGCTTGCTGCGAGATTACTACTTTTTGTGGGACTAGTAAGGTAACATCTGTTTTTTTTTGTTTTTACTCTTATTACTGTTGTTTCTATAATACTTAATTTATTTATTTAAACTGAAATTTAGTGTTCTGTGCAGTTACACTGTATTATTGAAATTTTCACTTTTGATAAAGTTTTATTTTCTTTCTAATATTCTAATATTTTTTAATGTAATAAATAAATAAATAAAATTTGATAGATAATGTCTATTAAACTTGCTCATATTAACGTACGCTCACTAATTGCTCACTTTGATAGTGTTCGAGAACTTATAGCAACAAATAATTATGATTTGCTTGGTGTTACAGAAACGTGGCTTCACCACGATTATGATTTAGACCAAATCACTATCCAAAACTATAATTTTTATCATGTTGCTAGATCTGGCAGAGGGAGTGGAGTTGGAGTTTTTGTACGAAGTTCATTTAATTATGAGATTGTCCTCAACGAGATAACCGATGGCTTAGAGCAGTTGTGGTTAAGATTTAATGTTGATAATAAGAATATTACTATTGGAATTATTTATTGCCCCAATCGTAACATAAATGCATTCTTTGAAAAATTGGATGAAAGTTTAGCCACATTTATGCCTTTCTCGGATGAGGTCATTTGCTTAGACGATTTCAATATTGACTGCTCTAAGGCTGACAGTTATTTATCGAAACGACTTTCAGAGGTTCTTGACATATTTAATATGCATCAAATTATTAATGAACCAACTAGGGTCACGCCTAATTCTGCTATTGATTTAGTGATGTGTTTCACGGACACTGATGTGGAGGATTCTGGCGTTGTGGAGGTACACGACATTGCTGATCACGCACTTGTCTTTTGTAACGTCTCTTCGTCAATGCGTACAGCAACCAATTAGTCACACATATCGTAGTTTTAAATATTTTCACAAACATGATTTTCTTTCTGATCTTTATTCAATCCCATGGTTTGAAATTTTTGATTTCAATAATATTAATGATAAATTAAACTTTCTCAACAGTCATATTTTACTTTTATTTGATTTTCATGCTTCCTTTATTACTACTGTTTTAGACATCCTTACAAGCCATGGATAACTGACAATGTTAAATTCATGATGAAATTACGTAATAAAGCATACTCTAAATATAAATGTACTCGCAATATTAATGATTTCAACTATTATAAACAGTTAAAAAATTACACTACATTTGCAATACGGAAAGAAAAGAAATGTTACTTAAATTCAGTTTTTAACACCCATAATAATAAAAAAATATGGTCATCATTTAAGAAATTTAATATTTATTCTCATAAAAATCATTTGTTCTTTCGGCTCAGCTTAGTAACCTTAATGACTTAAATCAGCATTTTTCTTCTGTTCAGGTGTCAGATGATCCTGATTTTGAACTCCTTAATCACTATAATACTAATATCTACGAAAATGTTGAGGAAATATTTAAATTCCGTGAAGTGTCAGAGTTTGATATTGAACGCGTATTGAATTCTTTTTCCTCTAACGCTCTTGGGTCTGATGACATTTCACTGCAGATGCTTCAACTTTGTAGTCTTTTATCCTTCACTATCTTCGTCACATTATTAACTCTTCAATCTTGGCATGTTGCTTCCCAACATGTTGGAAGACTGCAAAAATTATTCCTATCCCAAAAAAAGAGGGATGCTGCAGATTTCAGTGTACTACCTGTTCTATCAAAGGTATTTGAAAGACTACTCTCTGAACAACTTCTGTGCCACTTGGAAAGATTTAAAATCATTCCTGATTACCAGTCCGGTTTTCGATCGGGCCATGATTGCACTGGAGTTCTTCTAGGGTCACTGATGATATTTTTAGATTTCTGGATAAGGGAGATTTGGCTGCATAATCTTTTATTAGGCATATTGCATTACATCGGTATTGGAGAGGATGCCCTTGAACTCATATCCAGTTACTTCACTGAGAGGAAACAACTGGTTAGTGTTCAAGGCACCTCGTCTTTGACGACGAAAGTGACTTCAGGGGTGCCCCAGGGCAGTATATTGGGTCCCTTATTTTATAACATATATACCTCAAACCTTTTCAATTGCATCAACCATTGTAAAGTCTATTGTTATGCTGATGATACGCAATTACTTAAACGGCTTAACTCAAAAAATTTACATAAAAGTATTGATGAAATCAACTTGGACCTTAGTGCACTTTATAGATTTGCGCTTAGACATCAATTGTTCATTAATCCTAACAAATGTTCAGTAATTCTGTTCGGCGGTAAAAAACAAGATCGTGATATTGCATTACAGCGGCTTAATCTCACTATAAACCATTTTGAATTACCATTCGTTGAAACCGTAAGGAATCTTGGACTTCTTTTTAGACACAAATTTGAAATTCACACCGCACATCAACTACCTCATAAGACATTCTTACTTCACTCTTAAAGTTTTATACGCTAATCGCCATATCCTCGACCATTCGTCTAAGAAAATTTTGTGCGAGTCTTTAATATTGTCAAGATTCAATTACTGTGATGTAATTTACAATAACTGTTTACTTTATAATGATAAGCGAAGAGTACAGGTAGTACAAAATAGCTGTTTGCGTTTTATATACGGTGCTAGACGACGTCAGCATGTCTCGCACTTTGTCGAGAAGGCAGGCTGATTGTGTATGAAGCGGCACAGGGTCCTCCACTCGCTTTGTACTTATCATAAAATATTAACGACGAAAACTCCACTTATCTTTATAATAAGATCAAATTCAGAACGGATGTGCACAATGTCAATATAAGAAGGAAGGATACTTTAGATATTCCTTCTTTCCTTCGTGAAAGCTTTAAAGGGTCATTTTCTTACGACATATGCTCATCCTATAATAATCTTAAACCGGATTCTATTAAACAATGTTCGTTGTCAAGTTTTAGAAGTAAACTTAGGTCACTATTGAAACAAAGCAATTTGTGATTCGTACTCAATTCAATTTAATAAATACGTACTGAACACTAACTGAAAGTATTCATCGCATTTTAATGTTATTTTATGTTTGTCTAACATTGGTTCTTGTGATCTTGTCTCTTTTGGCCTTACTCTCTACTAATATTTACTAGGGGTGCTTTTTATCAGATGGTTGTTAATACAACCAATCTGCTGGTTACTCCTCTTGAAGCTGCAATCTCTCACTGTTAGATATACCTATAATGATATTTTAATTTAATTTTTTATACTACAACATTGTATACATACCTTATTTCTATGCAGCCCAATAAACTATATTATTATTATTATTATTATTATTATTATTATTATTATTATTATTATTATTATTATTATTCATTAATTTAGAATCTTGCACTCTAAGTGGAAGGCAATGTCATTCAGCAGAAAAAGAAACACTATTAATTATCAATATTCGATTAATAATATTGCACTGTCTCGAGTCTCCATTGCAAAAGATCAAGGAGTCAAAGCTGCTGTTTCTGAACACATTCAGTCTGTTTGTGCCTCTGCCTCAAGAACTCTAGGTTTTGTAATTAGAAATTACAAGTCGTTTTGAAACCATGAAAATACTGTTTCGACTTTTATTATGCTTTAGAAAACTAGATTATTGCTACTTAATTTGGTACCCGCATTATGATACACAAATAAAACTGATAGAGAAAGTACAGCGCAGGTTTCTAAAGTACGTCTTCTTTCGATTAGATAGAGTATATCCTGAAAGAGGATTATCAAATTCAACTTTTTACAAAGATTTGACGTACAGTCATTAAACAGCATCAAATTCCTATTTGGTTTGGTTCACAATCTAATAGATTGTCAGCATTTGTTGAGTTTTCTGCTCGACTATGTGAAATACTAACACCTTCACTTATCCAGCTCCCAGAACTAATTTGTTACGCAAAACCCCTACATTCATAATGTCGCAACACTTTAATGATATTTCACAGTATTGATCTATATCACAGTTCTCTTCCTGAAATGTTGAATTTAATCATTAACACCGTTAATGATTGATCACCATTAAAAATTTCATCTCATCCATATTATTAATCACCGTTTTGTCAACTTTGCACATACTTACTTGTATATTATTACTTACCTCAATCTACCTATCGCTTATATTAGCAAATAAGAAATTGTAAATTTGGGTTTACAGATAGAAACTAAGTAAGTGCATAATTTAAGTTAAGTACTTATTGTTTATTTTGTTGTTTATTTATCTTTTTTATACACTTTATATATTGTATTCTTGCAAATTAGCAGAACGTTAAAATTGTTCTGCTATTAGAAAGCTTTCTTTTGTTACGCAAATAAAACATTATTATTATTATCATTATTATTATTATTATTATTATTATTATTATTATTACTAGGTACTTTTTATTTACATAGTTCATAACATAACTGTGATACGCTGTCAGCATCATAGATGAATTAAAAAACGCCGTTTCGTCTTTACAAAAGGAAATTGCGCAATTGAAGAACAATCAAAAAACATCTCTAAAAAACTGATTTGGATACTGAAACTCTAATTTATGAAATTAATGAGCGCCAGAAAAGAGCAAACAATGTCATAATTTTCAATGCAACAGAATGTGGCTTTGGTAGCTTAACCGATAAACGTCAAGCTGATGTAGACTTTGCCAATAAAGTTATTAACTATTTATCTAATGGTGTGCAAATTATTAGCACTGTAAGATTACGCAACTCATCGAATAAACCCAGACCTCTAAGAGTACAGCTACTTTCTAGGAATGATGTTCTCCTAATATTAAAAAAACAAACATAAACTGCAAAATTCTGACTATGCAGTGAACATATCTACTGACAACACCCCTTCTCCAACAAAAATATTTTAACAGAATCAGAAACGATCTTTAATGCAAGAAAGGCAAATGGCGAAGCAAACATTTACATTAAATATAAGAACGGTATTTTGGAAATTAAACAATCAAAAAACATATATAAGCAATATATATTTTGAAAACGTCAGAGGTCTTCGTTCTAAAACGTCTAGATTTTTTAGCTTAGTCTCGGAAGAAGAATTCGATATAATCAGTCTAGTTGAGACAGCTTTAACTAATAACATCGTGAGTTCTAAGGAGTTATTTCCAAGCAATTATACCGTCTTTCGTTGTGATCGTCAATACACCGTTACAGAGAAGCAATGGGGCGGTGGTGTATTAATAGCTATTAAAAAACCTCTCACTTGTTTTTTAATTGACACTGTAAGGCTTAAAGATAACGTGCCAAGTGGCTGTAAGTGTAATGTGAATGGGTGTAACTATACATATTTCTGTCGTTTACCTATTCCGCCAAGCATCTCCACATTCTGATTTATCTTATTTTTTAACTTTTTAAGAACTTGCCAATGCCTTGACCATTTATTAATTATAGAGTTCAACATTCCTTCTTTTATCAAACCGAATGCTAGTGACACTAAATTTAATTTAATTACGTGGAATTTATCTCCACTCTCAACCTAAGTCAGTTACAATTTTGTAACTAAAGTAACAATAGACTTTTGGATTTAAGTTTTAAGTACAACATGACTGTGCACCCATTATTTTGGAAGACCTTCATCACCCGGCACTTATTATTTCTCGGATCTGCGTATCAACAAAGAAAATTTCCCATCAATCCCAAGCAACATTCTTACAATTTCAAGAAAGCCGATCTTTTAGGTCTGTATAATGCTATGTTTAATACTGATTGGTCATTTTTAAGCTCATTTGATTTGATGTCGACTTAGCTTGTCGTGAATTTTATAAGGTTCTTTTAAACATTTGTGACGTTTATGCACCGCGCTTTCGGCTTAAGAAACGCAATTACCCAAAATGGTTTCACCCCCGAAATTATTAATAATATTAAATTAAATTCAAATATTTTCAGGAGTACAAAATGTCTAATGATATTGAGGACTTTAATGAATTTAAACGCTTACGAAAAACTATTAAATATCAAATTCTGCTGTCATACAAGTCTTATATTCTCAATATTGAAGAAGCAATTAAAATCGATCCTGAAGTATTTTGGTCTTTTGTTAGGTCTAAAAGGGCATCATCTAGAATTCCCGCTAAAATGATATATGACAATGTAGAGCTTACAACCCTTGATGAAATTTGTTGAAGCATTTAGAAAATACTTTTCATCTGTTTATGGTCCAATTTCATCTAAATATGAACCATTAGATTTCCAATTCAATAATCTACCTTGTATTTCTATGCCACTAATCTCGGATGAAGCAATTTTGAAAGCAATTCAATCGCTTAAATGTAAAGTAACATCTGGACATGACCAAATTCTAGTTTTTATTAAGGATTGTGCATGTGTTTTTGTTAAACCACTTCGATTTATTTTAATTTAGCTCTCTCCACAAAATTGTTTTCCAAACGCATGGAAAATTGCGCGAATATGTCCAATTCTGAAGTCTGGTGACCCCAGTTTAGTGTCGAACTATAGACCAATTAGTGTTTTAAGCAATTTTTCAAAAGTTTTTGAGTTAGTGGTATACAATCAAATATTTCCTTACGTTAGTAACTATATTTCTCCGTATCAACATGGTTTCATGAGTCACCGTTCTACATTAACTAATTTACCAGTTTTTGCAATTTACAACTTCAGTGTTAGATAACCATGGCCAAGTTGATGTGCTTTATACAGATTTTAGAAAGGCTTTTGACTCTATAATTCATGCTATAATTCTTATAAAATTAAAAAACTTTGGTTTTAGTAACTCTTTACTATTTTTTTTGCCTCATATTTGAGTAACAGAGTACAATATACAGCCTTTAATGGTTTTTAATCTCAAAACTTTATAGCGACATCTGGTGTTCCTCAAGGTTCACATCTTGGACCGCTATTGTTTATTATCTTAATTAATGACCTGTCAAACGATATTTCTTGCAAACACCTGTTTTTTGCTGACGACCTCAAGTTATATAAGTCTATTGTTACTAATGATGATTGTCAATATTTACAAAATCAACTCACTTTAGTTTTCGAATGGTGCGCCAAAAATTATCTTCATCTTAACATTGCTAAATGTCGTATTGTCTCATTTACAAGAAAACAAAATTGTATCTTATTTTCTTATTCAGTCAATTCTTATATTTTGGAAACGTGTTGATGTTATAAAAGACCTAGGAGTGAGTTTTGATTCTACGTTTTCTAGTCATATTAAAATATCACGTCTTCTGCTTCAAAGACTCTTGGTTTATAATTCGCACTTGTAACTTTTTTTAGATTTCCTTACTCTCTAATTTCAATTTATAACTCACTAGTTTGATCCAAGTTAGAGTACTTCACTACTTTTTTAATAATTACTGCTTGAATTATGATATCAATACTTGCTCAGTTGATGATCTAGTGAGAGCAACCACTACTTAAATGTATCTTTATAATTTTTATAATATATATGTTTATTTATATTTTTCTTTCTTTTTGTTATATTAGAATTTTGTAAACTCGTTGAATATTATTAACAAGTTTTCTTTAGTTTTTAGTTGTTCTATAAATGGAATTTGTTTCTGTTGAACAAAAATTATTACTATTATTATTATTATAACGACATGCACCTTCTAAAAAATCGTGAAGAATATCTACAGAGACATGGTCGAAAAGGTTAAAGCCATGTACTGAGTCAAGGAAAATGCATTTTCTCTTATTCTCGTTCTAGAAGAATTATTTTGCGACACATCTTCAAGATAACTTTTCGTACATCTAAGCATTTTTGTTTCTTTAAAAGTCATTGATTGTATTTCAAGTTTATTTGATTTACATATACGATAACATCGATTAGCAACAAAACTCTCCGCAAATCCAAGAATTCCATTCAAACCAAGATGGTCTCCGGTAATACAAAGCAATGTGAAACTGGATGGTACTCAAAAGTATTTGTTGAAGCATATATGCCACGATTACTTAAAATATTAAGCTCTTTTATAATGTTTTGAAAAATCATGTTACTTGATCTGAAGCATGAAATAGTTCAAGAAGAAGTATATTATTTTGTTGATAAACGTAATGACTAGAAAGGAACGGTAATGATAAATAAATTCCACTAAGTTTGTGGACTGTTGCATGTGAACCAAAAGAGTTTTCGACCTCAAAATCATTACAAAAATTACTAATGGCAGATGCAAACCGTTACCATTTTGTTTGGATAAAAATTATTTTCTAAACTCTGCCTTGCATGTTTTCTATATTATTTTTGTTTAATTTTAGGTAATGTATGTAGTCTTGAACATCTTTTAACAAATCGGGGATTAATAAAAACGTTTCCAAAACTTACTGCAATTGGAATAATTTACATTGTAGAAGAAATATACTTTAATTGAGATTCTAATGTTGTATGCTTGTATTCCTTGCGCTGACTTACAGTTACTTCTAATTTTTGAATCAATTTAAATCTTTTATACTCGGACTTTAATTGTATTGTACAGCTAGCAATTACTTTTTCTAGACTTGATTTGATATTAGTATCAATCGGATAATTCTATGTATACTTACTGAATAACATTTCAAAGAATACCAATTTGACCATAAAGTGATGAAAGGAAAGATGCTACTTGTGTCTCCGTTGTGGTTGTGACACAAGGAACACATTCTGTTGTATTTTAAATAACGTTTATGTTTTTGTTGGTGTGTATTGGTGGTGATGCGCTACGGATTTCATTGCTAGATCTATTTAATACACTATTTATACATGTATTTAATGGATGGCACCTGTTTAGGTGTTTGCCTAAAGAGTAATCACTAAGAAAAACCTGTTACAGTCAGACTAGCCACATTTAAATTTCTGTACTAAAGTCGGATTCACCGGGTTTTAGGTATGACTCATCGCTACAAATTGTATGCATCAATCCAGGCTCGTATGTCGTAACTAATAAATAATTCCTACTGTAAATTTTTGTGTAATCTGTCAAGTCAGTTTGATCAGCTGTTTCAAAATAATAAAAATAATCATAAATTTGTTGTTTTCGACCAGAAATTTTCTGATTTTCTTCATTTTTTATATTGTGTCATTGAATAAAGGTTGTGGGAAGTTATAGTAATTATAATTTATTTATATATTTGTACAGTTGGAAATGTTACATTAATGTATGCGAACAAGATGTCCACGTATAAAACTTCTTAAAATAATTTTACTTTAGTGTTAAATGCAACGTTTAGTTTTGAGGTACCTATTTAACTGAAATTTAACAATTATTTGATTTAAATACAGTTTTATCGACTGTACACTCATCTATTTAGAGCGGTTACTGTATTGTAAACGCAAAATCAATCAACGTGATAAAAACTAATTAAAAGGATCCGATCTAATCAGATTCATCTGCCCCATATTCCGAAATGGAACTTTCATTACAACCTATATACTAATAATTAAGGGTTCCACAAGTTCAAACCGCTGCTCAATATCCCACCACTTCTTCAATTCCTTTCAGCATGTTGAATGCATTTCGTCCAATATGTACCATCTATTCTTTCGAGGGATTGTTTCCACACTTCTCGTACATGTTCATCGGTGTACTGTAAATTCAACTCTCCAATTTTTTATTATAGTACATCTTGCAATTAGCCCAAATTAATTCGATTGCGTTAAATTGGCAATGATTATCTTATGGCCTTTCTATGCAAGCTCATCTATTCCATAAATTTTTGGTTTTGGATCATGCATTACATTACGCTTTAATAAAAATGTCCACAAATCTTGTTTCATCAATGAAGCATTGGATATTTTTTCTTTTAATTTTGAATGGTAACTGGCGTTGTCTAATATAATTAAACTAGGTTTTGTTAAATTTGGTATCAAATCATTTTCAAACCATTTCTTAAACAAATCTCCACACATGTCACTATGATAATCTTCTTTGGAGATTTAGATGAAAATAGAAGTGAAGCATTAGAAATAAAGCCGTTCCTGTTTCCTGCATGTACAACAATAAACCTAAAACCAAATTTTAATTTATTACTTGTAAGTATAAAATCAGGGTCAAACGTTTTGTCTTCTCAAGTGGCTTTTTATTTATGCTCCAACACGACTTGCTGCAATGTGGTTTTGTTCAAATAAACCACGTCTGCCATCATCAAGTTTAAAGGAAAATCCAATATTATGTAAGAGTCTTGTTAATCCACTTTTGCTAAAGTTGAATACACCAGTACATGTTGCAATGGTGCAACAGTAACATGTTGCCCTATATTATTCATAATTACTTATAAAAAAAACTAGTTTGAGCAATACTTACGATTATTATGCATATTATAAATTGTACGTTTAACCACATCTTTCACGAAGTTATCAACGTCACAAGACTTTGACTTCCTACGTTTTTGTTTTGGCACTACATGTTTTTCGTTCTCCTTCACTTTATTTTTTTTTTAATCGAAGATACAGTATTTATGTTAACGCCACATGCTTCTGCAGTTTGCTATAATGAATCAAGCCGCAAGATGAAATAGTATTTTCAATTCATAAAATACCTGCATAACTGACGTGAAAGGCAACAATACATCACCGTTGTCACGTTCTTGCATAAAATAGTCCATTACTTTCATAATGACTGCTTCGGTTTCCAATTTCTTTGGCATTGCAACTATCCCTATGCTATCATAATAACATTCATTTATTGTTAATACCATGTACTTACTTAATTTGCCTCGATATAATAATTAATTAGTATGGAAAGATGAAAAAATTCGAAAACGGTGTGGCAACTTGACGTACGGATGTAAGGTTATGACAATGTAAACAAAGAAAATCATTCGACGTACGTTTTCTTGCTTGCATATAGAATAAACGGCACGACATACGTCTCTCAATTGCATTTTGCTGATATTTTTATTACAGAAACAGAAAACTGTGTCACGTCGATTATCATAGTTTACTGCAATGAGTCATACCTAAAACCCGGTGAATCCGACTTTACTTGCTAATGGTGGACAGTCGGATATTATGTGTCTTATTAATATTATAGGAGACTCAAAAAATTACTGTGCTGGCAACCACAATAACTTTACATTTTATATAGGAATACCTTTAATCTGTAAGAACATGTTTTAAGGAATGGGATAATTTATCGTAATTAGTGTGAAATTGATAAAAAGCTCGTTGTATAAGTATGTATTATAAAGTCGCATTCACGGCTTGCAATGGTGTAGGTATGGTATCAAATGTGTTGTCATACGCTTCGTTCAACACGCCACAAGCGTTTTGTTTTGAAGTATTTTGAAGCTGAGACCGAAGCTGTGAAGTAAATTGAATTTATTTCCAAGGACAGGCGCGTAAATGAAACACCACTGTGCTTCTAGCAGCTAACAACCATTTCCATCAATAGATTCGTTCAATAACTTTAAACATGTAATTGTAAATGATTACAATAATATTAAGTGGTGAAATCAATGGTATCTAAAAATATAGTATTCATCGTAAGAAATAAAAATTTTGAGTGAAAAATTAGATTAAGATCAATTTTAATTTAAAATCGCGTTCATTATTTTTAAAAACTATTAAAGGTACAAAGTCTACACAAAAAGTTACACTTCATTCTCAATTCATCCTTTGCAATTCAATATAATTTATGACTTATTTTTCCCACTAGAAATGTAATAGCTTAGTGCTTGCAACACATTTTGACAACCGCCCATACTGAAAGAAATTGAATCTATATGAATAAAATTTCAAAAAAGATTTTTAAAAGGTAAATTTCCACCCACAGATTTTGGTTAGTACTTACAAAATTGGTATCCAAATGCTTCAGTGTATCACTTGTACGATTTTCTTTTTTTGTGCCTAGAAAATGCATTGGAGGAACTAATATTATTATCGAGGATGATGATGTCATTCCAGTTTCAGTTAATAATTGATTTTGTATATCTTCATCACCACCTGTTGCAGCTACTATTCTGTTGGATATATCGATAAGTGTGTTTTGAATCGACATCAATAAACGTGTCATTCTAAAAGCAGCCTTTTATTTATACAATAATATAATAAATACTTTTTTCAATTGAGTGTAATAAAATATTTTTTCTTCAAGCGTGCTAAAATATGAATTTTACTATACCGCATTGAATATATAGAACGACTACATTATTTTACGGCGTACAATAATATTATTATTTTACGCTCAATTAGTAACTTAGTTTGCCGGTAGAGGTATTTGCACTTTTAAGCAGAAACGCCATTTAAAATTTAAACTTTTAAAAATGTCGCAAATTGAAGGAACTCCACCTAAAATAAAACAAATCGCCGATGCCTTAGTTGATCCCTCAACAAATCGCGCAAAATATATGATTTTGCTTACAATAAATTTTTGAAATGGGCGCAAGAAAATAATATAATCAATTACACAGAAAATGTTATGTTAGCGTATTTTTCCCATTTGTGGAAACTATGAAAAGTTTGTCATTATGGGCACAATATTCCATGCTAAAGTGCCAATTAAATATTAAACATGACATAAACTTAAAAAAATTACGCAAAAATTAATTTCCTTCTTGAAGCGCCAAGCTGATGGGTATCAACCAAAAAAGCAAAAGTTTTCTCAAAAGAACATTTTAATAACTTTTACAAAATGCGCCAAACAATGAATATTTGGCCATGAAGGTAATTTCAAATATAACTTTTCAATCGCTAAAGTAGATACTATTTCTTAGATCGTATTAATATTCGGAGTTAGTGGGGCATGTCGTTGCGACGAACTAGTCAATTTAAGAATACAGGATATCGAAGACCTGGAACGTATAATACTAGTAAAAATTCCTAATACTAAAACGAATAAGTCACGGACATTTACCATAGTTGGAGATTTTTATTTAAATTTATGTAGACAATATATGACACTTCGACCTAATGACATCAACATAACAAGATTCTTTTTAAAATACCAAAATGGTAGATGCCACCGTGTCGTTATGGGGATACATAAAATTTCAGGTATACCAAAACAAGTGGCAACTTTTTAAACTACCTAATCCAGAGGAATACACTGGTCATATACTGCGACGAACCTCAGCTACATTGTTAGTTGACAATGGTGGAGACATTACCACTCTAAAAGACACGGTGGATGGAAATCTAACAATGTAGCTGAGGGATACATCAAAGACTCCCTTTCAAACAAACGTGAAATTGCCAATAGAATATTAGGGTGCGATGAAGGTAACACATCTACCGTAACATCAGGTGATCTTAACAGGCCTAGTACTTCCACCGCAACATCGAGCATATCCCAGTCAAGTGAATATGAAATCCATCACGACTATAATGACGTCAATGTCAGTTCTAAAACAGCAAGTAGTGGATTAAATATTATTAACTCGACATTACAAAATTGTACCTTTAATATTACTATAAATAAGAAATAGGTATTTTTTCCACTATATAGTTACTACAAAAGAATGTTTGTTTTAAGTTTTCATCTGAAATAAGAGTTAATTATTATTATTGTTGTATTGTTAAATAATTATAGCTTTCTTTCTTACTCTACAAATTAATACAAAAATTTTCCTTTTACAAACTGTGTTAATACACACAACAAAAATAATGTTGTTTGACAGTCATGTTTGACAGTTGTAAAGTTGAGTTAACGCTGTTGCCTATTCATTCTAAAACCACCTCAATTACTTCAAGAATTTGGTTTTTTACGCTTGAAGAAAAAATAGTATATGCTACACGGAGTCGAACGCCCTTTTGTGTTTCGCAAAGTATTTTTGCAACAATACCTTCGCTCAACACAAAAGAATGCGTTCTACTCCTAGTAGCATAATATACTATTTTATTACACGCAAAACCGTTGAATAATGTTTTAGCAGCGCACTCTATATAAGTTACTATATTCAGCAAAGAAATTTTTGTACATTTACTAGAATAATAAAGCAATTGGAAAAAATATTGTATTAAATTCGTTATATAGGGGTCTATTGTTCAACTCGTTCCATTATTCCTGTCGTTGAACAATAGACTGCTTATACAACTAATTTAATAATATACTATAAGATACGTTTAAATATGCCTGTTCCTTGGCTTTGTGAAGATTTCGCTGCCATAATACAAGATTTTCCTTACATTTTACTCTCAACCCTATGTGTGATTGTAAATCAACGTCCCTACCTTTGAGTAATCGCATTGATTGTATGCCAATACCGTGTTCTTTAAGTACAATAGTTTCTATGATCTCTGTTCTCAAACTTAAGAAAAACTCACAGTGCGAATTGATATACTTACTTTGCTATCAAGCTTAAAAATCACGTATACTTTTGGAAAAGAAAGTTTATTACTGGAATAAATGGTATTGTTTCTAATATTATTTAAACATGTTTATGTTTTAATAATTCTTAATTTTTAGTGTGAGAATTGTACTTTCACGTAAATGGTTTGCGTCACTGGATGATTACAAAAATACGACCTAATATTAGTATAATACCATCACTTTTTTTCGTTTGGTTTTAAACAAAACAATTTGTTCTATAAGTATAGTAAAAAAATATTGCAAACATTCATACACTTTTAAGATGAATCTATTAATGAATTAATTGTTTATAACGTCAAAACGTACGTCAATTTTCTTGTGTTTTTTAGGGGTTTTGGTGCAAATATAAAATATGGAAGGTGATCAGTACCTTACAGTACTCCATGGTCAACAAGAAAAACATGTTGTTCCTAAGAATCACCAATTTGGTTTCCGGAATTAAACGTCAAAACATACGTCAATTTTCTTTAGAGTTTTTGTGTGTGTGTTTGTTTTAAGGGTTTTGGTGCAAATATAAATATGGAAGGTGATCAGTACTTTACAGTACTCCATGGTCAACAAGAAAAACATGTTGTTTCTGAGAATCACCACTTTGGTTTCCTGGACCTGGTCATCAAGACCCTCCCGGATAATTAGGAAAAAATGTACAACACAATTTTACAAAACACAATCACATTACACATAATTAATATTATTACATGTAAATACTATGGTGGGTAAGGGTTGGCATGTTTAGGTTTTTAGTGGTTTTCCTAAACCTTGAAGTAAATGCTTTGCCAAGACGAACCAATCCACAATTGCACACGGTTTTTCGTCACCACACTGTAGAGGTTTATACTGATCATCTGAGGCACCATATATAACACTTACATCACAATACAATATTTAAAATGTACCATACGATTAAATAACTATATGCTAAACTAGAGCTATATGCGCTTACCACTTTATAGAGGAATCAAAGACATGCAATTAAAACACCTTTACTTACATTTAAAATCTTCAATTAAATGGGCCAAACCCCAATTATTAAGTAGGATTAAAGTATATTCATCTGCCATAATGAATTTTAGTAGTAATTTATCAGAATCGGTATGTGTCTAAAATCCAGTGACATTGAGAATAGAATGAACTACAAGAGCACGATTAAGCAGACTGTTTATCTCTGTATATACTGTAAAAATATATTCAGCTTTTTTCGTAATGACCCAACATACGCAATTGTTACAAATCAGATTTAGCAGTTCTGAAATAGTATATTAAAGAACTAGTTTCAGAAGACGCATTTTATAAGACGAGTACAGTTACGAGTACGAGTCGCTAAAATGCCTTCTGAAACGAATTCTTTATACTATTTTTTCTATTTTGGGCTTTTCAGATTGATTTTAAAATAAAATTTCGCGAGTTTTTAAATTTAGGGAATTTTGAAGTGTAATTGCTAAGGTGGCATATTTCCATTAAACTTTGGTTTAAATGCTAGTTTAAGTTGAATTAGTACATTTATTATACGTTTCATTAAAAATGGGTGGAAATAAAAATAAGTAGATAAATAAATCTACTGAACATTAATTATGATTTAAATTAATGCACACCGAACGTAATGACAGCTTGGACGTTATCAGTGTTACCACCGTTCGGAATAAAAATTTTTCTATTTCTATAAAAAGAACTCATTTGGGTGCTTTTATAGCTCTGTAAGCGACTCAAAATAGAAAAAAATATTATTGTATTCAAAGTAAACAATTTCATAATTTTATATAATTATGATTTACTTGTAAAGTGATATAAATGTTTTTTTATGAATTTGTCTTGTAGGTATAAACGTATTGGTAATTCAATTCGAATTGGATGTAGAGTCGTCTTTCTTTTGTGTACTCTACTAATAACACAAAAACTAATGACGTCATAACATACCTGATAAGTTTTATAATAATCAATGACGATGTCATTTAGAAGTAAAAGCAAGGAAAATCTTATTTAACGGTACTGCAAGTGAATTTACCAAGTATAAATTCAAGATTACGTAAGTTGGTTCAATAATAATGACATATAGCATTTGTTTTATCAATCATGACACATCCAACCAACCAAAATTATATGTACGTCTGTTATACAAGTAGTAATGGTTACATAGTTTTATCCTTTCGTCATGGCAATACATTTTTCTCAGTGATGCGTTTCACGACACTTATCAAAAACAAGATTGTTAACTAATACCACAAATACATCATCTCCCCCGGAATGTATAACGCCCGAATGATCCTATGTTTGCATATGAACTTTCCGAAGTTGCCGATAAGTGGCCATACGTGTTACATTATTATAGTATTTTAGTTTCCTGTTATTTTCACACCTAACACTCAATTTAAAATTAAAGATTAATTCAAACAAACTGAATGGTATAACTAAATAGTATATAAAAATTTTTTAAAAATCTATTTTTAAATTATTGCGTGGTTCCGTCGTGTGGTAACATTATTTCGCGATATTCAATCAATGACAAAACCGGAAAACGAACGTATAACACCATCTATCGGTGACTGAAGAAAACACTAACACTTATATAGAATCTACTGCTTCTTCAATCCGAGGGAGATGATGTATTTCTGTTAATACCTAAAGCATCAATCAATCGAAGTTAAAAAGATTGCATTTTAAACTCATTATAAAAAGTTGCAACTAAAAATTTTTTGTTGTTGGTAAATTAACATTAAACAAACGTTAGTTTAATATCCATTTAGCTGATATTTTGCAAACAGTATTTAATTGCTTACCCGCCTCTAAATGTGTAACATCTTTATACTTGTGTATTGTGACAACAAAATGAAACACGAAAATTTGCATGCTTATAGATAACAAGCAATA
This sequence comes from Abscondita cerata, assembly GCA_030710515.1. Lineage (NCBI taxonomy): Eukaryota > Metazoa > Arthropoda > Insecta > Coleoptera > Lampyridae > Abscondita > Abscondita cerata. The sequence continues at coordinate 68,226 of JALBCR010004460.1, read as the reverse complement.
TTCATTTAATTAAAGTTTAGCAAAGAGCGTTTCAGAGACGCATCATAAAGCGGTTATCAAGTAAAATTTTAACTAAATTATGCATGTTTTTGAACAATCAAGATCCTGTCGTTTAAGAACATCGTTTTAAATACATTTATGTGATAATACTTAAAATTACAAGATGCAAACATAAACAATTTGTTCATATTATTAAGTTAACCGAAATAATGTGGGCTTCTAACTACATAATTGCAAATTTAATTACAAATGTTTTGGATTTGATTGTGCCGTTAATTTTCGAGTTTAATAATGTTCAATTTTGATTATGCATAGCTATTAATGTAGCCAGTGATGAAAAGTGTGATTGTTAGTGATAATAGTGAGTACGAGCATAGTGAAGTGAAAAAACCCGCCTGACAAGTGTTAAAATAATTTAATTTTCAAAGAAAAGATCGTTTTGATTATTTTTTCAGCTTTTATTATACACGATTGTTTACGTACCTATGTAGAGAACCAAGTAGATTTGAAACATTATATTCTTAGGGTCTCAGAAGTGGTTTATGTTTTTCAAATATTTTGAAATCTACAACAGTTTTTGTTATATCGTAAGACAACTATAATTTCGTTAATTTAAAATATGGTCAGAATACTGCTGTATATAACCGTCAATCGCATCCTGTAAATTGTTTTTTTCTAATAAAATGGATCCAAAGTAGAAAATTTAATTGATTGTGTTGCTGTTCCAGTATTCTACTCTGTTCAATTTCTCCTATATAGGAAATACAACTTTAGGGTCTTCGTCAATAATTTAATCATCAGTTATGTTAACACTTCTACTTTGTAGTGTATAAATTTAGTTATTTAAATATACGGTTATAAGTTACAAATATTTGTAGTAATTATGTGACACAAAGCTAATTAAATCGTATTTATCAAAATATATCAAAAATACTTACCCTTGATAAAAATTTGTATAGAATATGTAACGTTAACAATGCAACTTTGGTCGAAAAACAAAATGAATCTATTAGTAATCAGTTAAATAGAGCAACTTTCCATTCTAAGGTGCAAATATGCTTGCAGTTGAAAAATTTTAAAAACTTCTTGCGCCATTCTGATTTTGGATTGGTAATCGATTTAGAGATTTTATTTCTTAATTGATAACCGATTTCAGTGATTTATTCTTCTTGTGGGTGACGCCCTTGTTCCTTAACGAAAAGCCTCGTTGTGTTTGGCCTGTTATTCTGGTGCCATCGAGAATTTTTGGGATCGGTTTCCTTAAAATGAACAACATCCAGTGAGGGACGACTCAAATGAATACTCGAGCACTCCCATACAAGAGAAAATTTGTGGACTTTTTGGCGAAACCTATGCAGGTAAAGAACTCAGATAGCAGGCGTTTAAATATTGATACATACTTTGTTTTCAGGCTTTTTCTTTTTTCTTTCGGTTTGTCTTCTTTGTTGATCTTTTTTTTTCGACGTAGTCAAAGTTTTCTTTAGCTACCCGAAATCTTCATTCTCCTGGGGTTGCTGCGTTGTCTTGGACAACGTAGTAACAACGCTACCTGGTCAAGCGACCGAGCCTTTGAATACCACCTGGACTGTTATCGGTGGATACTCGTTGGAGGAACAACCACTCTAAGGGTTGTCATAAATGCTTAAACAACCGTAATATTCTGGCGGGTTGTCAATATACAGGTCTGCTCTTTTATGTTATTATCCCGCTACTGTCACATCTCTGAAATTAAGACTTTAAACGCTAGCACTCGTGCGTGTTAATACTAACGTGCCGTCAGCACATGGCGATTTCGCGTTTTAAACTTCTTAATTTATTATCATGAATATTGCACCGTATGTTTAATTAGTCTCGTGTGCCGTCTGCCTTCAGCTAATTTTCTGTAAGAGTCTTGTAAGGGTATATTGTTCGGGAACATCTTTTTAGCCACCGTTTGTAGGCTTTTTATTATTTCGGTACATAGTTGGCGCTGGATCTAACACGATTACTGTCCCTGAATATTCATAAACTAATTAAAAGCTACGATCTTGTTCTATAAAGCTAACTGCTTACATAACTCATTGGCACATAATTTCTATATTCTACATATGTGCAATATTGTTGACCATTTAAGGTTATTAAATTCATGAGCGTACTTCGCCTTATAAACATGATTTATCTTAATTTTTTTAATTTTTGTACGGTGGAGAATTGCTACTAGCGAATAGTTCGTTGTTAGTTTCCTTTTTTAGGCTACTAGAACTTAGCGCCCTTAATATTAAATAACTCTAGGTCAATTTATTATTGATCCTAACCCACCTCTCTCTCTGACTGAACCGGATACAATTCTACCTTCTCACCGTAACAAATAGTTTTGCCTTCGATACTGAAATATACATTTGCTATACATATTAATACAGGTGATTGGGTGTCTGTCTGTCTGTTTGTCTGTTTGTTACTTATGGCCGCTCAAACGGAGCCCCGCAACCAGTTTCAACAAACACAATGTTGGAATATTTTTTGGCAACTTGCACCAAGTAATGGAAAAACATGGTTTCAATGCAAACCAAATATAGTTTATTTGCTGAAAAATGTAACATAAGAGATTAAGTTGTAAAATAAAATCCACTTAGAAGGCAACCGATAGTTATATTCAATATACACCTGAAATGCAAAGTAAAAACCAGTTCTATACGGACGAAAGTAGGTTAAAACAAACCTTATGGAAATTTGACAACAATAGAACAATAAGTACCTAAGGGTCAGCGGTTCTCCATATTTTTTAGTATATTATTTGTTACAAACAAAATTTGATTTATTAAAAGTCATAATTCATGCATCAATAAATAGATAAATTTTACCGTAAGTAAAGGATAATACAAAAAATACACAATCAGATTTCAAAGCATACTTTTAATATGTAATTAGGAACAAGTATAATTGATTATTGCTCATAAATAATAAAGGAATTCTGTAAATGATCTTAATAGGCTACGAAGAATTTAGAAATCCATTAAAATCCAATTAGTGGAATAATGAAAGGAAAGTTTTTCCAAATATATATTGAAATATAATCACTGCGCCAGCTTGTTTTCGTATGGGAACCCGTGCGCAATGGATGCTACTGAAGCTAAACGTAAAATTTTGTTGAATGTGTACGATTATTTTGAAAAGAAGAAGAATCGCATGGTGCGTCACTTACTTCAGTAATGGCTGTTCAGTAAAGAAAACGGCGGATGTGGTACAAGTAAGCCAAAGAAAACAAAAAGGCGAGGACATGTTCTATGCGAGAAAGTGCAAGTGATTTAAAGAGAATTACATATTGCCGGCCTAAAAATTGTACGACGAACCTACCAGAGACCACAAAGAAAACCATCCTACACTTGATTTATGATATGTATGCAAAGAAAGAACATATAACTCTGGACACATTGTTAGCCGTATTAAAATTGAAATATGTTTGCGATATTGGCAGATCAAGCTTATACCTTGTACTGAAGGAAATGGGTTTTAAAGCAGACCGATAACAGAAGAGGTTTATGCGAGCAATCCCATGTGGTTTCCATGCGTAATGTATTTTTGAGGAAGTACTTATAAAATCTACAGTCCAAAATTCCACACGAGTTCGTCTTTTTAGACTAAACATGGATTTTTAGTAGAGGTGCAAGTAAACGTAGTTGGCAAGATGACAGTGTTAAAAGTTTAAATCAACCTACTAAAGCTTCCGATGGTAAACGTTATATTATTGTCCATGCTGGTGGCCGAAATGGTTTTATAGACGGGGACAGTTTAATATTTTCTAGTACCAAGAAATCCGCAGATTACCACGATAATATGAATTCGGTATTGTTTGAGAAGTGGTTTGAGGAATGCATTCTACAAAATCTTAAACAGCCGTCAATCATTGTTCTTGATAACGCATCCTACCACACACGCAAAAGTGAAAAGCGTCCGACAGCTTCTTCAACCAAAGACGATATTAGAGCGGTGGTTAAAAAGTAAAAACATACAATTTGATACTATGATGTTCAAGGCTGAGTTGTTACAATTAGTGCACGAAAACCATCGAGGTTCCGTAAATAAATATGTTGTCGATGAAATGGCATTAAAGTACGGCCACGAAGTTCTGCGTCTGCCGCAATAATATTGTCATTTCAATCCCATTGAATTAGTGTGGGAAATTGCGAAGAAGTTTCACGACGACCATATAGGCGCTACTTCAGGAAAAGAAGAAGACGTGCTTAAAACTTGGAACGACGCATTAACTAAAATAACTCCAGACGTGGAATCGCTGTGTAACTCACACAGAAGAAATAATCAAAGACACCTACAAGCGTGAACAAATTATAGACGATGTGCGACCTTTGATTTTTACTGTAAATACGGATAGTGACTTAGAAGACGATCACTTTATTTTTAGTGATAGTGACAACGATCTCTAAATAGTATCCAAGTGTAGCAATAATTAATTATATTTGTTCCTAATTACATATTAAAAGTATGCTTTGAAATCTTATTGTATTTTTTGTATAATCCTTTACTTACGGTAAAATTTATCTATTTATTGATGCATGCATTATGACTGTTAATAAATCAAATTTTGTTTGTAACAAATAAAATACTAAAAAATATTGAGAACCGCTGACTCTTAGGTAACTTTCTTCTCGCCCGTATAGAACTGGTTTTTTACTTTGCATTTTAGGTGCATATTGAATACAACTATCGGTCCCCTTCTAAGTGGATTTTATTTTACGACTTAATCTCTTATGTTACATTTTTCAGCAAATAAACTATATTTAACTGTAATGAGACTGCTGTCACAACTGTACTTAGACCTCTTAAAATAATTGGTCCTTGTGGGCAGAAACAAGTCGGTGACGCAGTAAGAGGTGAAAGGGGAATTTTAATGACAATGTGTGCAGTTATATGCACAAACGGTACATTTGTACCGCCGTTTTTTGTTTTTCTCCGAACAAATTTTAAACAGCACATGCTTAATAGTGCACCACCCGGCTTAAAAGGGGAAGCACATTCTACTGGCTGGATGACTGAAACAAACTTTTTAGAGTTTTTAAAGCACGTTGTCGATATGGTAGTGAAGATAACAAGATGTTAATAATTTTGGATAACCATGAAAGCCGCACCGAGTGGATACTAAACTATCCCGGTGTTCCTATTACATTACAATATAATATTGCAGAAATCTTTTCCGAGTGCTTTTACACCAAACAATATAATTTGAACATACAGGACCCTAAACTCGCAATATTCACGGATTCTCATTTTCTTATTTCACTTGTAATTGATCGTGAACAGTCGTTTGAAGAACATGCTGTTCTGGAATTATAACAATCGTTTGCCACAAAGATATAGCTCAGTGCCTTTTCAACTATCCCCTAAACAGATTACCGTGACTCCAGAAGTTATAAGGCCCAATTTAACAGCTGGTAATAGAATAAATAATAAAAAAAATAAAAGTTACGTCTACGATATTAACTAACACGCCAATAATTGAAGAAAAGAAGAAAACAAATGAAAGAAAGAAGAAAAGCGCAGTAAGCAGAAAAAGTGAAAGCTGTTAGAAACATTTATTGGACGACTCCAGTGACAGCTATGTGCCGATGAAGGATCTATGCGATGACAATTCTAATATTTCAGATATATTTCCAGTGGAAATAGATTCTGAAATAAAAAAAAATTTTTGTTCTTATTAAATATCGTTTAAAAAACGAATTAAATATTATATCGGGCAAGTGGAGAAAATTAAAACTGATGAATATCAGGTTAATTTTTTCAAAAAACACTGTCGATAAATGTTTATATCCGAAAATAAGATAAAGATTTAGTTTTAAAAGAATACATTGTCATTAAATTTACTTACGTATCTTCTATGATCGGCGGCAGTGAACGAGTTTCCAAGCAATGGTGTTTTGAGTTTGACTTTTCTTCTTTCAATATAGAATATGTAGTAAATTTGTAAACCTGTACATACCATCTTTTTGTATTACAAACCTACGTATTTCAAATTCTGCTTATACTGTGATCTCAATTTTTTTTATTGTCCCACTATGCACCTCCCCGTTGTCCCACTATACAGCAGGAGGTTGGTGTATAGTGGAACTTGGTTGTATAGTGGGAGAAGCTTTTTGTAAACGGCATGATAATATTTTGACCAATTCCAATTTTTTTAAAGAAATTCTTTTGTGTTTCCAATGCATTGCTGTAATAAAATAAAAGAAAAAATGTTAAACTAGTTTTTAGAGTTATTGACATATACTGTCCTAGTATACAGGGTGTTTCTGAAAGGTTCTCTGACTCAAAATAGACCGTTTGATACCAATTTACCTATAACCAAAAGTGCACCATAAGGGCTCCAGAGGGCGTCAAACTTTCCAAAAAAATAATGTATATTGAGAATAACTCGAGAACGGTTCGACGGGTTTTGTTCCGCTTTCGTATGCTGGTTGTCTGCTTCTCAAGACGTTTTTCTGTGTAAAGTAGGCAATTTTTTTCTCTCTTAGTTAAATTGCGCTAACATTAATAGTTTGATTAGAAAAAAATTAAAATCATATCTATTCAAGGCGGATCCATACGCTTAGAAATTCAAGTAGACTGCTAGTAGGCTATGCGATCATGTCAATCCGAGTTGGGAACCTTTCTACGTAAACCCTCACGTGAATAATAATCCGGAAATGAATGTCACATATGATAGATTTGATCGCATAGCCTACTAGCAATCTACTTGAATTTCTAAGCGTATGAATGTGCCTTGCAGGGATACGATTTTAATTTTTTTCTGATCGAACTAATAACATTAGCGCAATTTATCAAGAAAGAAGAAAGTTTTTAAATTGTTCGTTTTATTTGCCAGAATTATTTTGGTTTCGTATTGTTGATGGTTGTTAAAATATTATTATTTATTTGACAGTGCCCGTATGAAAGGACTTTTCCTGGCATCAAAAATTTGTCCACATTACACAGAAAAACGTCTTTTAAAGCAGACAACTAGCATACGAAAGCGGAACAAAATTTGCGGAACCGTTTTCTAATTATTTCCAATATACAATATTTTTTTGGAAAGTTTGACACCCTCTGGCCCCCTTATGGTACATTTTTGGTTAAGCAGGTTAATTGATGTCAAACGGTCTATCTTAAGCCAGAGAATCTCTGGTAAAGCCATGTACTTACCTTTCAAAGACACCCTGTACAACAGCTTCCCCTATACAACTACAATGCATAAAAGAGTTACCTGGAAACGAGAACGATAAAAAGTTAAAACACACATATTTTAATGTGCCCATGCACAACCACTTCCGGTAACGAGAACGAGAAGTTGCCCTGGAACGGGAACGGAAAAGTTGGACCAAGTTTTAACATTCTGTTCTCGTTGTACTGGAGCCAACACAGCAAAGAGATATAATGCCAATAGCTGAGCTTTCAATAAGAAAGCAGCTATAATTCTATCAAAACGTTCAGGTAGCATTTGAGTATATTTGAAAACATTTCATGATCATTAGTTTTCATAAAAAGCGAATAAACAAGTGTTTCAAACAAACAAATTTCTCCAGAAAACGTCAACTATCCCTACTGTTTCCGTTTCCGTTCACGTTGATTGTGCATCTGCACAAATATTTCAGTTCTCTCTCCATTCTCGTTCCCGTTAACGTTCTCTTGTTTCCGGGCAATGTGCAGCCGCCTTTATTGTTATTATATCGTATCGTTCTTACACTATGTAATTATTAGAGTGTATAGAATAAATTATATAAAAAAGAATCAAATTTGTTTAATGAACACACTTTAATACGATATATATACAGGGTGGTTCACCGGGAACCGCCGCGATTGTTTATGGATAAACCAAAGTTGATGGGGTCATTCAAACAAAATATTTTAAAGAAAGCAGAACTTTCGGTTTGACCGGAAGTATGTAACTTGCTTATTTTAAATGGAACATCCTATATATTACTACATTTTTAAATTCATTGTCTAATTCTAGACATATTTTATGTACAATGTCACATACCCTCACCTCAAACGATTCTGTACTTATTTAATGTTTTATGTCAAAATTGGCGCTTGCAGACCAAAAACTAATTTGAATTATCAACTATTCAAAATATATTTACTTGGTTTGTGTATTTTTTTTATGTTAAGTTGGGTCCTTTAAGTTTTGAAATTGTCAAATATTTGGTATCTAGTAGGAGTTTGTTCAAAATTGTCAAAAAATTGGCGTTTGTGAATTATCACAAATAGTTGTTTATTTGAAAATTTTTTATTTTAAAATTAATTTGTTTGAACGTAAGAAATTTGTGCAAAATTGTCAAATTAAATTTTTAAATTTTGTTTTTTTTTTTTCAAATGGAACATACCGATTTTTTATACTTTTATCTTATTTGTGGTCCAAAATAAGAGTAAGTTTGTATAACATTTATTAGTCGAAAAATCGGTACTTATTGACATATTGGCAAATAAACAGTTTTCAAACGCAAAATTCAATCTCAAACATGCTGGTCTGCTTAAACTATTCAAACAAAATTATTTAAATGTTTATTATTTATGAGGAATACAACAAAGTTTTGTCAGGAACATCTGAGACGTTTACTGCCCGATACCCAGAAAAACAAAAACCACCACGAAGAAAGATTATAGAAAACTTTTAATGTTATATAAACTTACTCTTGTTTTGGACCACGAATGAAATAAAAATATAAAAATCGGTAGGTTCCATTTGAAAAAATTGACCTTTGACGATTTACTAATTTGATACCAATTTTCAAACACTCTTTATAATTTTTTTGACAATTTTGCACAAATATCGTTCAAACGGACTCAGTTTAAAATAAAAAAATACACAAAGAAAGTAAAAAATGTTTTTGAATAGTTGATAATTCAAATTAGTTTTTTGTTTGCAAACGCCAATTTTGACATAAAACATTAAATAAGTAAAACCGGAAGTTCTGCCATCTTTAAACTATTTTACTTGAATAACCTCATCGACTTTGGTATGTTCGCAAATTTTTCGAATATTCCTACGTACAGTTTTTTTTATAAACAATCGCTGCGGTTCCCGATAAACCACACTGTAATTATTTATACAGGGTGTCTATTTAAGTTGTCAACATATGGGAAACTTTTTTTATTATTACTTTTATGAAAATAATTATTCTTTAAAAAGTTATGCAGATTCTAAAATCATCAGATATTAAATTTTTATAGTCGTATACGCGGGTTTGTCAAAAAATATCAATTTTACTCAAAAGTAAAGCACCTTTTTATATTTGACAATATCAAAATTTGTTATTGACAAAGTTGATCAGAACTACGTTCAAATATAAAATTACATCTAATTAAATAAAAATATTTTTTTTTTTGTATACAAGAACAATGCAAATGTATTAGGATGGAATGCGGATATGATGAATCATTTAAATGACGAATTTATACTTGAATGGTGTATTAATTAGATTTTTATAAATACATTTGTTTGATACTTTCCTAAACGGAACGGAAAAGTTATCATGTTTGTAACAAATAAAAAGATAAATGTTCGGTATTGATAATTTTAGTAAAATTCGTAAACCATTTTTTAAGTAGAATAATGTAATTGCATATAGTAACATAGTTGTAATAATTGTAATTCAGATTTTAGAACATGCAGAACTTTTTATAAAGAAAATTTTTTTCGTAAAAACTATTAACAATAAAATTTCCCATATGTTGCCAACTTAAGTAGACACACTGTATATAGAAAATTACATAAAATAACTTACTAATTGTTTTGGTATTAAATAATTACACGTATAGAATTGAAACCACAAATGAACTTCATGTTGTTAAAAACTTATAATTCCAATAGTAATAATATTCTCTGATGAATACTGGACATTGCAAAACTAAAACGTCAAAAAAAAACAGCATTATAAATTTGTGATTTTTCAAAAGTGTTAATTATCTATTATCCAACTTAATTGAATTTCCTACGCACCAAAATGTTAGGTTTTACAACAATGATAAAAGTGATTGATGGTGCTGAAATTAAAGGAGTCAATTTCAATTTTCCCGATTTCAAAATCATTTCATTTCGGTAGTGTTTCACCGGAACACGTTGAATAGTTAGTAGTTCAAATAAATTGTTTGCGTTTTTACAAGTCAATTCCACTTTTTTACGATGTTATAACGGTTATAAAGTTTTCGTAATTGACATGAAATTTACAAAGATTAATGACGTGTTGGCGCAGCATTAATAATTTATTAGTCTTTCCATCTTGACAACATTAATTCGTGCATTTGTGTTTGTTTCAATTTTCTATTTAATTAGATTACAGTAAATGAAGTAAATTAAAAATTTAATGAAAATTACTAGCAACTTTTTAACTGATGAAGCTTGCTGTAACAAACGCGTTTTATTTTTCGTGAAACCGCTTCTGGTTAAATGTCACTAACTAATTAGTAAATTAAAATTCTTCATTAAAACTTTTTTGTACTAACTACGCTCTTGATTTATCAGATGATTAAATTAAATCTTCAACTCTTTTGAAAAATTGAATAATTTATGCTCCGTGAATGTATAAAAACTAAATTAAATTGGTAATTATAAGTGCAAGCAAAAGTACTATAAGCTATTTATTATTTCTGTATTATGTATGAACCCTTAATCTAACCTATAATACAATGCGAGGTATAACTAAGAGACTAAAACTATAACAACAACAAAAGGAGGATTGCAGACTTAGAAATAGGTCTGACGAGTACACCTTCTTTGGTGTAAAGTTTATGCGCGGACCTTTTCGTCGGGACTAATTAAATGGGAGAACACTTTCTTTACTTCGAGATTTTTGGATGGATATCACCATTTTTGACAATTCTGTAATTGGTTTTAACGTATTCAGTGTTTCATCTTTGCTAGAAGAACTGCTGTATCTTTAAAATTCTCTGCAAGAATGAAAGTTTGATTTTAAGCAAGTAAGTGGTTTTATGTTCAGAGTAGGAAGTTAAGCTATGACTAATTAGGAAGTGGGCCGGAGTTATGACTTCTAAGTTCGTCGGATCACTAGCAATAGAAATTTAGAATGGCATCATTCTGAGCGAAGATGATGCTCAATTCTTCTAAAGTCAGTAGAGCATTTCCAACAATACGATATAAGTACCATTTGGCTTCCTTAACTGCGGTTTCCCACTGACTTCTCCGAGGGGAAATGAATTTCTAATCTAAATTTAGTCCTCGATAGTCTATTCCTATCTTTTCAAAAGGTTTAGACATATTTACTCGGTAAGGCGGTAGATCGGACATAATTTGTTGATTTCGTCTTGTTTTAACCGTGCTCTGACACAAATGAGTCCTTACTCATTTATGAAAAGGCTAAGAAATAAAAAACCCTAATAATTTGTTTCAGGCTGTTTTTCAAATAGATCCCTTGTCATAGGCAAGAGCTGTTGTTTGGTGCACTTGAAGAGGTGTATACTGCATGTGGTCCTAATCTTCTTATAGTTGGAGACTTTAATTTTACAAATTATGCTACACTTTCACAATGTTCAACCGACAGAAATGTAAAAAATTTGGGATTTGTAATATTTTGGGTTTAGATCAGTATAACTTTATACATAATGCTTACAATAGATTGTTGGATTTGGTTCTCTGTAGTAGATTTTGCCGGGTGGAGAGGTCTCTTGATTTCTTCATCGTTTGTGACTTGTATCATCCTTCTCTCTTAATATCTCTTTACTCTGTTCACTAATAGTTAAATCTTCGCAAAATTCCCCGCACTGCTCATTTAATTTTAAGAGAGCTGACTTCATCTCATTGTATAGTCATATTCTTACCTTTTCTTGGAGAACTGTAATGAAAATCGCAGACCCAGACGAGGACCTGTACCTAATTTTGCATTTAATCAATTTTTTCCTACAACACGCTCATCCAATAGACCCAAATATCTTCCGTGGCTTAGTAGAAACATAATCTCCAACATCAGACTTAAGCAATCCTACCTACAGCAAAACAAATCATTCGGCTACTTAGATATCTAGTTTCTATTTGGCAAATTACGTTCAACATTAAAGCTGCACACAGAGCATTTACTAGAAACTTGGAAGTCAATCTTCAAAACCATCCAAAAAGGTTTTGGTCATTTGTTAACAACCAGCGTAATTACTCTGTTATCCCTAAGCATGTTACTTCAGAGAAAGGGACTGTTTCAACTCCTCTGGGAGTCGTCAATTGCTTCACGTCTTATTTTAATAAATGATTTTGACTACTCAACTACGTCCCCTAAGCAAATTACATTTTCTTTTTGCAGTGAGCTGCTAGGAGATTAAAATATAATCTTACTATTGGCTCAGATATGATTCCAATCTTTTTGATCAAGAACTCTGCTATCGGATCCACTTTTACACATCTTTAATTTGGTCTTCAAAACTGCGCGCTTTCCTGGCGCATAGAAAACGGTTCGGGTAGTTCCAGTTTTCAAAAATGAAGATAAAGCAAACGTTGCCAACTATAGTCCAATTGCATTATTTAGCAATTTCTCAGAATTATTCGAGTTTGTACTCCACGATCTGATGTCTAATAATGTTTTTCATCGTCTTTCGCATGCTTAACATGGTTTTGTAGCAGAGAGATCTACGGTTACAAACCTTATCGTTATAACCGAGTTTATAGCACGGTCTCTATACTGTGGAGTTCAAGTAGACGTCATTTACACTGACTTTAGTAAGCCATTTGACAGAATTGACATGCGAATCAAAGTGTCTAAGCTGGATCTCTTTGGAGTACCCACGAACATCATTTTGCTTCTTACTAACTAGTCAATTTAACAGATTACGGGTTATTGTTGTATGCAGATAAAAATCTATTTCCGGATTCGCTCGATATCCGACGCTTTTATTTTACAGGAGGACCGTAATAGATTTTACGGCTGGTGTGAGTCTAATAAGCTACACTTGAATATCTCTAAGTGCACTGTTGTATCGTATTCCAAGAGTCCATCCCCTCTCTGATTTTCTTATATTCTCAATATCCAAACTTAGTTTGAATAAAAAATTAGGACTAAGTTACACAGCTTAGAGTTTAGAATTTTCCTGGAAAGCAAGTCAGCAAAATTCTTAAAAAAACGAAGATGTAACCACTGAAGGTGGGATAAGGAAGTTTGAATTTGTGCAATTTTGTATGTATTTTGGAAAATAGACTTATATTCAGAAAAGAGATATTTGGGAGTTAATTTACAAATTTATAGATTTCAGGTCTAATTGTTTGTCAATTACTGTAAGAATTTTTTGCGCGAGTTCTGTCAGCAATTCCATTGTGCAAAACTAAAGTCGCGGAAGAGAAACAGTTTTTAATTGAACAACATTGGATTTGAAGTGACTAACCTAGTAGTAATAGTGTTGTTATTACAGACAAGAACGATACGCGCGTTCACTGCTATCAGCAAAATTGTTAATTTAAGTTTTTACAATAAAGTGAAATATGTGTCTTAACAACCCTATAAGAAATACGTAAATAGTATTACAATAAACTTGGAGAAAAACAAGTATCTAGAAATTTTCAAATTGTTGCCATTCTTAGCACAAATCAGTAGGAAGTAGTTCCTCTCAGAAGAGTTTTGTCAACCAAAGTTTTTGAAAAAAGATTTTTGCTAAAACTATGCAAGAACCTAGAAAACCTAGTATATCGAACTTCTGAGTTGTAGTCTACAAGGAGTTTCTTTTGCCAATTGTATCACTGTGTAGAATTTTTGGAAGTAAAACAGTAAAATTGTCAGAATACGGATTTCAAGATAATCCTAACACTTTGTTACGGTCGCCTTTCATTTTTATTTTGTACAGAGTCACAAAATATTTTTATTTTGCAGAATTGGATGATCACTTGTGCAGTAGGAAAGTAGGAAACCTGTAAATTTTAACAATTTATTCAGTTGATAATAAAAATCTTTTAACTCGAAAAGAAATCCAAACCATCGTCCACTTAGGTTTGCTGTGGCAATGCTTTCTGGGCTAAAGGAAATTTATCTGAATTGTACTGTAGGTTACGGTAGATAACCGGATGCATTACAAATTTTCTTGTGGCGAATTTCTTCATACAATTGTTTAGAAATAAGTGTTGCCGGAAAATATCGTACACATCTGGTTGAACTTGGTAGCCCTTGTAAAGAATGTCATTTAAAGAAAGTGTTTTACTAAACGTCCTGAGTTTAGTAGTTTCATTAGAATGTTTGATTACACATTGATGCGGAAGGAAATACTTAAGCTCATTGTATTTAGTTGTTGGATTGAAATGAACATAAGTGTCGTGCTTTAGCGATACATATTCATCAATTAAATTTTTGTAGGTGGAAAATAATGCTAGATTATTTTAGATTTTTTTTTCTAAATTGCAAAATGTTTTTCTTGCAATATAGAATAAATTGCTGAGTGGATTTTTTCCAGTTGGACATTTAAATGGAAATTCAGTCTAATGGAAGTTTTTCCCGGCGAACTCTGCTTCTATTGATAAAGACTGGAATTTCTTTGACATTTCAGAATTTTGAAAGTATGCTTTGTAGTGGGTTAGTGGACTTGGGTTAATTTTGGTAAAGAAAACAAACTTTATTTTAATGTAAAACTTTTTGGAGTGACAATTGTTCTCTAATTATCCAGTTAGATTGCAACGCCACGGAAGCTTCCAATTTTGATTGGAATTATAGCCTTGACCGAAAAAGTATTTTGAATATTTTTTGGAATAGCTCTTGTACTAATATAATTTTTGGTATGAGCTGTTGAACAATAATCCGAATTTTGAATATTTATAGCATTGGGTTTCTATGCAGAAGGGTATGGTGTCTTCTTCCACAAATGGAGCAACCTTTCGACGTACAATCTGTTAGTTAATTTTTTTTGCTCCTATGCAATTAAATCATAAAGATTAGTCGTTGTTGATTTTGGAAAATCTGTCACATTTGTAAATGCCATGTTCCGCGATTTTACAATATTAACAAATCCTTTGTTTGTTTCTAGAAAAAGCTTACGTATATTACTTACATAAAACGCAAGTTTTTCATTCTTTAATTAATTTTTGTACTGTAGTTTAATTTTTTCAGGACTACATTAAGAATTATTAAATGTGTCTGCACAGTTGGACACTTTAAGTTTTTTAAAGACGCTATAGTTTTTTTAATGGAAATTTATAATGGCCATCTTATTTTGGAAACGGTTTTCTAAAATTTCAATGGCGGTTTGGAAGCTTTTATTTACTACAGTAAATGATTCAACTAATGACAAAGCTTCCTTACTATTAAAGGATTTTAAATGAATCAATTTGTTTACATCTGTTAAAGAACACAGAATTACCAGAAAACTGCGGTATAGAAATTTGACGAAGTTTTGCCCCTGGATTTGGATTGTTGGAGGTAGATAAAAAATTGCTTTTGGATCACGAGTAGAAATATTTAAGGTATGATATTTTTTCTTAGTGTAGAAATTAATTTATCAAAATTATTTTCAAAGTTATCCTTATCTTTGGTATTTGTATTATCTTTATCTAATTTTTCAGTTTTGTTTTAGATTTATATTTCTCCATTTCAAATAATTTTAATTTAGTTTGGAATCGCGCTTCTTGACGTTTTTCTCGCTTTTTAAATGATTGTTTTATGAACTATGGTTTTGGTGGAGGTGGAACAACCAAAACCACTTCAATAGTTGAATTTTCCGACGTTTCCGTCCCTGTATGGGAGCCTTATCAATAAGTTGATAGTCGAGATTAAATAAGCTTTGATGAACCTCTCATACAAGTTTTCCGCTATTTGAGGGGAATGAAATGCGTATTTTGTTTTTTGTTTGCCTTTAAGAATTGAAGATCATGAGATCAGCAACTAGTATTGTGAACTTAAATTAAAGGTAACTAATTAATATTACTTTGCAGTTTTGTGTTTTAATTTTCTATTTCCGTAATTTTCCTTTTTTAATAATTTGATTAATTTTGTTTTGGCAATATTGTATTTTTTTAAATTGTATTATGATGTAAACTAACTTAGCTTATTTTTAATAAACTTCCATGATTTCCAATTATAAATTATCAAGAACCCCATTCATACCTACTGAGATATATATAGAAAATAAATAACTTTTATGATGTTTTTTATCACGTTACAAGCCATTATGAAACTAATCTTTAAAATTAAAATTAAATAGACCTATTTGGCTCTTAAAGTACAAAAATTGACAGCAATGGATGATTTTTCAACATGAATGTTTTCGTGTTTGCAATAAAATGCAGAACATCGAAAATTGCAGATATATTTTTCCTGCTATAAAAGTTTGCACATTTCTATGAGAATATTGATCAATTCTGAGATAGTAATAACTTTAAGTAGTCTATACAGGAATATAAACCTTTACAGCTCATATAAATAAGCCGTTTTTAGTACCGACTATTATTAACAAAATTATTTTAGTAAAAGCTCACTTATATTTCCATTTAAAAATGCTAAAACAATTAAACAACTTATTTTATTGCAGCCATACCCATTACAGTTAAATTACTTTTGAAGAAAAAACTGATTGCAATTAATTTAAAATTAGGTTTTTTGAAAGCTTTTATCACGAAGTATATACCTACGTTCAGCTTTATTGATTGATAATTTAAAATGAAAACGAAACGTTTGTGAAATGGAAGGGTTCGAGAAAATCTAAAATCCCTTAGAGATTCAGATACAAATAGGACTCCGGATGTTAAATTTAAGCATGGAAATTTTGTAATTTGCATTAAGGGACAATTTGAATACTCTACCTTTAATACACGTAAATAATATTAAATTATAACCAAAACACTTTACAAAATGTCTGCAGCTTGGAAAATACCTATATATATATATTTTTTGGGAATTGTTTTAACTTAATTAATTGTTTACGCTAAGAACAACGTTTTAACTGGTCGGATTTCTTTAGTACTTGCTAATTTTATTTTAAGAAAATGCTTCGAGCTTTGTTTTTCATAATGAAACGTTGTTGTTGAAACGACTTTTGTTGTTTTACTTTAAAATTATCTTCAAACACATTACATTTTTGTTTTAGTTTACTTTTTTTAATTATTATTTTTTCGTTAAATAATTTAAAAAAAAATTTCGCAATAACCTTATTTACTTAGTATTTTTAAACACTATATAAAAACCGTATAAGTGTGTATATTTCCGTCAATATACGAGTATATAGAAAATATGTTTGATTAATTCGAATTTCTACTAATAGATTTAAATCATATAATATAAATCCAAAACAAAAGTGTCTAGACTTGAAATATTTGTTTAATGTATTCCTACAGGGACACATAATATCAATCTTATAAAATAAAATTAGAGATTACTTTGACAGGTTATCTTTAAAACATCAATAAAACATAATATTATGTTTACAGCATTTTCATGTCTGCTGGAAAATAAAAAAAAAACAGACGTGAACAGTGTGTATGTTTAGTATAATGATAAATAATGTTTAAAATTGCGTTATAGTTTTTCTCCCACTCCCTACTATAGAAAAATATAATAACTAATTAACTAATAATAAACTGCAACTATTAAAATTACTTCACCTAATTATTATTAGCCTAGAAGCTTTTACATTTTGTAAGGGTATAATTCTGTACTACTGGTATAAAACTTTAATAAACCACAATTTGATTATTTAAACCTTTCAAAACGTCCAAATTTGCGAGTGATATGGTCTGCTATAATTAATCTTCGTAAAACAAAATGAAAAAAAGTACGAGCTCTGTATTTACTCCTTCTATACGCGTTTCAGTTAATTACGTAATTACAAAACCTTTGGTGTAGGGTATTTAGGATTTTTTATTAATGTAATTTAGCGAATAACATTTTTTATAAAAACTACATTTATAAGATTCTACAAGATAATTTATTGCGAGTATAAATTATAATTAACAACAATTTTTATTATGTACTTTTTAATAAGTACTTCAGGTTTTATTAAAAGTATAATTCTAAGATCAAATACAACTGTAAACAAAATATAATAAAGACCAAAATTTAAATTTAGTTAGAGATAATCTTCAATTTTTTTTTACAATTAATGAAAATTATAAAACAATGAATAATATAAAATGTTTAACAAAATAAACAAAATTAACCTTTTTAACAAACCTACACAAATAAGAAAAATTATAAATTAAAACAAACATAAACCATAGTATCAAAAAACGACTTTTTTGAAATTACAATACACCGTTTTTAGAAAATATTTGAAATTTTTCAAAAATCTTTCAATTTTTTTTAACCACATTACGACTTCTAAACTTGGTTCTGATATGGTTTGATCGTATTTTTATTAACCCACTCAGGAGGGCTCGGATGTCTTTGTGGAAAAGGCATTGTGAGGACATTGAAACGGTGTCAGACAATGCCAAGCTCTACAAGATTTTATCGAAAAACCCAAAAGATGCACTTCAAACTATTCGAAGCTAAGACGGCGAATTCAGAACAAACGTGAAGAAGACTTTAAGTGAACTTCTTTGGATTCATCCAGGAGGAAAACTCTACAAAGGTAAACAACTAGACTGGGCCAGACAGGGACCGGACAAAACTGGTAACAGCGTCAAAGACAGAATGGCAAACGGCTAAGAAAGTGGTAAGTTTTGAAAAAATCAAATGAACGATAAACTCTTTTCAGCCTTATAAGTTATCGGACCCGGATGGGATCATACCCCTCATGCTACAGAAGGGAACTGACTGGCGTAGGCTATGCATTTAGGGGTAATTTAGCTCTACACTACTTGCCGAGGACACAATTCACAACGTTTTTCGAGCATACGCTAACAGCTAGGATGGCAGGAGGTTGCCCTCAGGGGGGAGTACTTTTCCTCTGTTGTGGAACCTACTCATAGATGGATTTTTGTCACGATTAGAAAACGAATACAACGTACACTGAATGTGGTAAACTGATGGTGTGTGAGGGAAGAGCTGGAAAGTATTTTTCCAAAAGACCACCATAGTGTTGTTTACACGCAAAAGAAATTAGAGGAATTAGGACCTATTTTCTTAAATGGAGTAAACTATTTATATCTGGGAGGTAAAATACTTGGGGGTAATCTTTGATTCCAAGCTTACCTGGAACCAACATATAGCAAAAGTCATACGAAAATCGGAGATTACCTTAGAGGTAATCAAACTCATGTATGACAGACAATGAGGGCTCAGACCAGAGATAGTACACTGGTTGTACACAAGAGTAGCCAGGCATGTCATTACCTATGCGGCTAGTGTATGGTGGCCAAAGGTCATACAGGAGACCACAATGGTAAGACTAAGTACGGTCAAAAGACTTGCCTGTCTAAGTATAACAGAGGCTCTAAAAACTACGCCCACTGCAGCACTTGAAGCAATGCTAGGTTTTACCCCTTTACCCCTTTGCCCTTATATATTAAAAAGGAGGCAAGGCTAGCAGCATACAGACTTCAGTTATCTTCAGCCAGTATCAAAGTTGACTCTCCTCATATAATACGTTTATCAGGCATTGGAAGATCTTTACTTCAAATGGGGTCTGACCATATGGTGACTAAGGTCATTGACAACGCACTCTTTTAAGTGGTCATTCTACACCGGAATGACTTGATAGACTTCAAAGAGAAAATTCCAAAAGACGGTATAATTTGGTACACGGATGGCTCTAAATGAGACGGGGCTGGATTAGAAATATATATGAAAGATAGGATTCAGGTTATGCCCACTCCTTGGGCAGCCTAACGACTGTCTTTCATCCCAAGTTCTTGCCATCATTGAATGTGCAAGAACTAATATAGAGAAGAACTACCACCGTAGGCGTATCTATATTATGTCTGACAGTCAAGCAAGACTCTTTTAAGCCAAAAGATCTTATCTAGACTGATTTTTGAATGTTGTAACACATACCCTGTCAGACCAAAACAAGGTGTAACTCTTGTCTGGACGCCTGACTATTTGGGCGTTGTAGGGAACATCAAAGCTGACAATCTAGCTAGGCAGGGAGCCACAACGCCTTACGTTGGGCCAGAACCAGCCTTGGGCATAACATAAAGTCTAATTGCCTAGAAGTCAGCGAATGGACTTGCAAAGAACATACTGGACATCAAGACCAGACCTGATACACAGTAAATGTATGATTACAGAACTTTACGTGAAACAAACGGTTAAACTACTAACGTTAAGTTGGGCACAGTTAAAGACCACGTCAGGGTTCCTAATAGGTCACATGGCCGTCAAAGAATACCTGCGGAAAATCAGAAGATTCGACTATGTGGAAGAGCTTCCAAAACAGTACTGCACTTATTGTGCAGTTGCAAAGCGCTGGACAATAAAATAAGCCAAATGGAATGAATTCGTTTGAACAAAAATTGTTTAATAATAAAACTCCAATTTAATTTACAGTTAACACACAATTTTATTTTTACTTGTTTTATTTATTAAGTACCAATATATTGACGGGTTATACACTAGACAAAGGTAAATTAAACTGAAATTAAGTTTCAAATATAGTACATGCCATAAAATAATTGAAGAAGGTAACCAATTAATTGAAAATAAATTTTTGAAAAATTATTTTAAATTTCTCAAATTTGGTGTCATTTAATAAAAATACCTGTTGGTCTCCCTACTGATACACTTGTGGTGGCTGTAAACAATAATTAATTACAGCGAATGACGAGTTTATATTTATAATCGTTTATTGAATATACAAAGTTTGAAATTTTTAAGTAACGGCATGTTTGAATGATATAACGATGTCTTCTGCAAAGGGCTCTAGCTAACTTAGGAAGCATTTTTAGATGAAGGTGATTTAAGTTTAATCGTTAAAATTATAGCCAACTAAATATTGGCATAAATAACACTGAGAATCACTCGACAGCTGTGTCGTCCTTTTGAGACTTTTCGGGAGTGAGAGAACTTGGTTGGTATTTACGACTCTTATTTATGTCAACATTTAGTTGTCTATAATAATCAAAGAATCGACTTAAATATTTGCAGGTTTTCTTTCATAATCAATAAACAACGAATCGACTTGTATAACTGTTTACATATTGGACGACAAAGTTGCTTTAATGCAAATGCGTTTTTGGACGTGTTACGATAGCACTAGTCGACACTGGATGTCGCAAAACCTATTGGACAAATACTTATTTATTTACGAGCAAAAATATTGAAGTGTTCTACTTATTTTCTGTAGTCCTCTGGTTTATAGTTTCCGGTACCTTTTTTCTACTACTTGAACAAATGAAAACTTCAACTCATTCATTGATGTGGTACAACCTTCTTTCCCCCCCCCCCACCCCCCCCCCCCCCCCCCCCCTCACCCCCCCGCCCCCCCCCCCCCAACCTGACACCCCCCCGCCGGGCCCCCCCCCCCCCTCGCCGCCCCCCCCCCCCCGCGGCCGCCCCCCCCCCCTCCTTTTCCCGCCGGCGCCCCCCCCGGCCCCCCCGGCGCCCCCCCCCCCCCCCCCCCCCCCTGGCCCCCCCCCCCCCCCCCCCCCCCCCCCCCCCCCCCCCCCCCTTCCCGCCCCCCTCCCCCCCCCCCCCCCCCCCCCCCCCGCCCCCCCCCCCCCGCCCCCCCCCCCCCTCCCCCCCCCCCCGCCCCTCCCCGGCCCCCCCCCCCTTCCCCCCTTCCCTCCCCTCCCTCCCCCCCCCCTCCCTTTCCCCCGGCTCCCCTCCCGCCGGGGCCCCCCCCCCGCGGGCCCCCCCCCCTTCCCCCCCCCCTTCCCCCTCCCCCTTCAACCCCCCCCCCCCCGCCCCCTTTTCCTTCCCTCCCCCCCCCCCCCCCCCCCCCCCCCCCCCCCCCCCCCCCCCCCGGCTCCCTTCCCCCCCGGCTCCCCCCCCCCCCCCTCCCCCTTGCCCCAGACCCCCCCCCCCCCCCCCGGCCCCCCCCCCTTTCTTACCCCTTTTCCCTCCTCCTTCCGGGCCCCCCCCCCTCCCCCCCCGCGCGCCCCCCCCCCCTCCCTCCTTCTTTCTGGCCCCCCCCCCCCCGCCCCCCACGCCCCCCCTTTCCTTCCCTCTCCCCCCCCCCGCCCTCCCGTTCCCCCCCCTCCCCCCCCCCCCCCCCCCCCCCCCCCCCCCCCCCCCCCACCTCCCGGCCCCCCCCCCCCCCCCCCCCCCCCCCCCCCCCCCCCTTCCCCCCCCTCCCCCCCCCCCCCTTCAAACTCCCCCCCCCCCCCCCCTTTCCTACCCCCCTTCTTCCTCCCCCTCCCCCCCCTTCCCCCTTCTCCTTCTTCCTTTTCTCCCCCCCCTTTTCCCTCTCCCCCCTCTTCTTTTTTTTCTACCTCCCTCCCCTCCCCCTCACCACCCCTTCCTCTTAAACCCCCTTTTCCTACCATGAATTCTTTGAATAGACAACCTTGTACAAAGTCAACCTTATTTTTGATGCTAAATAAAATAAAATTATAAAAACATGGTGCTTGCATTTAAAAAAATGACTTTTGACGTGTTTTTGAATTTAATTTTAATCCTTTTTTTGATCGCCCTGTATTAATTTATTATCAAAATATCGACATAGCCCACTAAAATAGGTCCCCTGCTACAAGAAAACCTATTTCAATTAAATAATAAAGGCATTAGTATAGGAAAATTTTATAATTTTGTTTAGGCCTGAAAACGTCATTTTTGACATAAAATTTAAAATAAGTCCAAAACAGTTAGACTTAGGTATAGAAGATTATACACAAAATGTGTCTACAATTTTATGCAAAATCCAAAAATGAAATAATATATAGGGTGTTCTATTTAAAATAAGCAACTTGACACCTACTTCCGGTATAACCGAAGTGTCACCATCTTTAAAATATTTTAACGGAACTGCCCCCATTGATGTTAGTATACTACCAAATTTTCCCATGTACAGTTTATCTATAATCTATCAATGGCGTTCTCGGTGGGACACCCTGTATATGATTTAAGGTTTTTAATGTTAATTGACTAAGTTCTCATTTTTAATGATAAGACCTGTAGTTTTGTTACTCGACCTCCACCTAGATGAAACACTTCTTATAATTTCTACTAGTTCAATTAGGGAAAAAACACTCTTAACTGTAAAGCCAATACTGATTATAGATCTTTACAAATTACTCCAAAAGTCGCAAAAATCACTGCCCTTTTCTGATTTAATTTATTCAACGTTATCATTTTTCGAAAGGGTGTTGTTGTTGTTTTATAGTAACCACCAGTATTCAATTATTTTATTCAAATTAATGGATTAACTCATATTCAAAAACAAATAACTACAACAAAAAAAAGAGCAATTTTGGAATCAACACATCAAAACTATCCAAAATCAGTTCTTATTTTATCGGCATAATGAAAAATTAATGTGTATAAGTCATGCCAAATCTTATGCTAATATTATTGTTGGTGAAATTAAATGAAACAAATTAAATAAACGATTTTAAACAAGATATATATTGAGTTAATACAATCAATTTTTTTCAAAACGTAATCTGGAAAAAAGATCCTTGAACTTAGTAATGAAAGTAAATCAGTTTTTTTTTGCAACTCTTGATTTTTATTATTCTTTATCGTTAGGGTATGGTTGTGCATAGAACGGGTAAAATGTTTGTTAAATTATGTAACAATTTTTTCAGAAAAATATTTATTGGTTTTGAAAAATCTAAATTTAAAGTCAACTTTAACTATCAACGAAATGGTACCTCTGATTACCTCAATTGAGACTTTGTGGGGCAATTGTGATAAGAGGAAAAAACAACTCAAGCAAGACGTATCATTGTATTGTAATATAAATTGGTAGTGTTGAAAGAGGGTTCAACTTTCTATTATGGTTGGCTTTGGTGGTAAAATACGTATCATGACAAAACTTTTTAATTGCTCATTTCAAAATATATAAATTAAACACCAACTCCATGATCAACGGTGAGTAACATGGTGATTAAAGTTGCTAAAACTGGCAATGTGAAAGAGGTGCCTTGTCGAGGTCAAATTAAAGATGATGCAAAGCTGAATATTATCTTGAAAGTTTAAAAAAATCCTGTACTTTCAACAAAAAACATTTTCAGTGATAATACAGATGACATCTGCACAAACAAAAGTTTTCTAAGCAACTTAAGGTAACACACTTTCGACGGGTGTTATAACTTCAAAAAGACAAACGATATGATGAGTAGAAGTACACGGTAACAAAATTGAATTCACTAGTTGCACGAAACAATTAAAATATTATAATTTGACGACTAGAAACAAATAACTCTAATATTTTTTTCTCAAAACTTCTAATAATGAATATAGTTTCACTAGATTTCAGAGATGGTAATTTATGATACAAGTGTGTAAAGTAAGGCTTCTATCATTGACTATAAAGTTACTTAATCAATGCTTCTATGCTCAAATGGCTAAGTTTAAAACACGACCCGCATGACACCCATCCATTATTTTATCTACTCATACAAAAGACAAAAAAATCAATTTGTTTTATTTATTTTAAGTAGTACATATTGCTTGGTTGTCTGCAATTGTTGTCAACAGAAACAGTTACAATTTATTTAAAGTAAACTTTCAAACACTAATATTTATTGACTATAAATTAATTGAAATGTATTATTACATATATTTTTATTAAGAAATTTTAATTTAATCTAATAAAATCGTTCACTAATTTTTTTTTAAATTAAAGTAAAGTTTTTATTTTTAAATTTTAATCAATAATGGTATAAAATGCAAGTAGTATTACTCAATAAATTATTGATTACACTTTTATGTTCATTAAAATTTTTGTTAATTTAATTAAATACAATGACCATCAAAAGCATTAATTAATTAAAACAAATTTTTAAAGAACAAATAATTAGTCAACTAAAAAAAGTTGAAACGCAATTTGCTTCTCAGTTTGAGATTCAATTAAATACACTAATTAGTAGCTTAATAAATTAACTGTATATCGTATATTTGTCTTGTCACTTCTGTAATTGTAAATAAAAATGAGATATTAAATTTAGTTGTCCAGATTGTTAGCACGGTTTGTTGAATGCTTAACCAACCGGGAATAAGAAGATCAGTCAGCTCGTAAAACCATATTTCACTGTTATCCTTTTTTTGCAAAGAAAAAATTATGAAACACTTGATTCATTAAATTGTTGTAAATTATTTAACGAAATACACAAGTACAATATCAAAACTAATTAATTAGGTATTAAAACAGTTTGAGACTAGGGCTACAATAATTTTAGAAGGAATATACTAACTAATTTCAAATGATAAAAAGAGTTTTAATCTTTAAAGTTTGTTTGTATTACGCTATTAATGATAGTCTGGATTAAGTTAGGAATAAATAAATTTTAATTTTTAAAACTTTAGTAATGCAAACTTTGTTAAGTCTGGTAGAAATTTAATTTTTGTTTGTTTATCTCATTTAGATAAAAGGAAAATCTCTTTAAGAACCTGCATAGACTAATAATAAACTACGACAGCAAAAATAAATTGTTTATGCATGAAGTGTAGCAGAAAAGTAATGGAACAAATTATTTTTAAAATCCGTTTTTATTTCCAAACACTTATGTTTTAAAGAGTATATGTAACTATTGTCTGTTCAGCGAACGATAATAGTCAATTCACTTCTTCATTAATTTCTAATTATTTATACTAATGCATTTATTTATTTAATCGTATGGTACATTTTAAATATTCTATTGTGATGTAAGTGTTATGTACGGTGCCCTATAAGATTAGTATAAACCTGTATAGCGTGGTGACGAATCCGTGTGCCATTGTGGATTAGTTTGTCTTGGCAAAGCATTTACTTCAAGATTTAGAAAAACCACTAAAACCTAAACATGTCAACTCTACCCACTCTAGTATTAACATGTAACAATATTAATTAAGTGTGTAAAGTGATTGTGTTTTGTAAAATTGTGTTGTAAATTTGTTTCCAATTATCCGGGAGGGTCTTGATGACCAGATCCGGAAACCAAAGTGATGATTCTCAGGAACAACATGTTTTTCTTGTTGACCATGGAGTACTGTAAGGTACTGATCACCTTCCATATTTTATATTTGCAGCAAAAACCCCTAAAAACCCACACAAAAAAAAGGAAAAAAACTCTAAAGGAAATCGACGTACGTTTTGACGTTTAATTCCGAAAAACAAAGTGGTGATTCTCAGGAACAACATGTTTTTCTTGTTGACTATGGAGTAGTGTAAGGTACTGATTACCTTCCATGTTTTATATTTTCACCAAAACGCCTAAAAACACACACAAAAGAACTCTAAAGAAATTTGACGTACGTTTTGACGTTAAAAAAAAATTATGCCATAGTACATATTTATAACATTAATTTAAATACTACTATAATAATTTCTGTTAATGCATGCACAATATTGATTTTAATAATTAAACGATAAAACGATTTGATATCTACAAATTTAGCTGGAATTTATAAAGAGTGATTAAACTATTTGCCGAATAGGGCAAAATACCATGTGCGTAGGTGTATGCAGGTGGTTAAGCAAGTTACATTTTGGCTGATCAATAACAAAACGTTTTTGCTTGATATCTACATAAATACAATTTGCACAAAATTGAAAATAGTTTGAAGTAGGTATTGTAGATTACCGTTTGGTAGACTGATTCTTGTTTATGCAAGATTTTTCACAAAGGAAGTTATGCACAACTTATTGGGCACTAAAATTCATAAAAAATGCTTGTTTTATCTACACATTATGAACATGCAAACTTAAAATTAATTTAGTGTGTAACAAAATGAAAGAATCTCTTCATACATAGTTAAACGTGGCTTCCACCGTTGACTGAAACTTAATCAAAACTTGTACACACAACTAATTTGGGCAAGTAGTCGTAATTTTGCAATATGCAACAGTGTGAATTTAGATATTCATAAAGGTGAAAGTATGTTCCGTCCGTAAAATAGGATTTTGCTATCAAGTTATCGTCTATCGTACTCAAAAACCACTTATAGGAGCCTCTTTTTTACTTTCTATCTTCTCATTACCTGATAAATCTTAGAAGTATATGGCAGATACTAATAGAAGGCGCTGTTTATGGCAATAGGTGTGGAATTGAAGATAGGAGTAGTGTCTCTTTTAAACAAAATTCCACCCATCTACCTCGCCTTCGACTTGAGCTTAACAGCATTAGTGGCAATCCCTGTGGCAATTAGTGGGTTACATATTATGAGATACGTAGCAACGAAATCTAAAACAAATCAAACAATTTATATTTTATTGCAATTCAAGAAAATTTTCTTCGCTGAAAGGAAAATTGCAAACTCAAATTATCAAATGTCAAAGAAAATTCTATGGCCTACCCAGTCCAGTTTTTTATTTGAGCACCTGTTAATATTTACTTAGGTCTTTGCGCTCAAGTCATGAAAGCAGATTAAATTGAGTTAAAACTTGTGAAAAAACTATGAGTGTTGTTAAATTTATAAAATTAAAGCGTACAAACAACAAGGTGATGATTCTTTATTCAACATTGCACTTTCATACAGAAACAAGAAAGTGAGATATCTACCTCGATAGTAAGTTCTTACCAAGCCGTTTGTTTTAGTGTAAAAAATCCGTAAAAAAATATAGCTTATATAAAAAAATACTTTACTACATTAGCCCAAGCCCTTTGGTGCACCCCTCTTTCCGTTCCTCGCCGATTTTCCCCTCCAATTCAATGCTGATTCCAAATATATAGTTAGTTTTGGCCTAGGACCTACAAAGGCCGAGTGTATAAAGGACCTAACAAACAAACACACAATAACACAAGTTTTGGATTTTAGTATATGGATAGTAAAAAACTGTTTAGATTTAAACAACCTCAAAGGGGTGATATTGAAAATTAAAAAGTATCATCCGCATAAGATACAATTGGTTCAGAATTGTCAGGCGATGATTTTGATCGACTGCTGTAATGTAAGCAAACATTTTGAATTTAATATAGTGTTTTCCGATGATGCAACTTTTGGTTTAAATGGAATAGTTAACCACCATAAGTCAAGGTATTGAGAATTCTCATTGAATTCATAGAGCCCATACCCAGCATCCACAGAAAACTGGTTTATAGGCCTATTTTGTATAGATAGATGGAAACTTAAATGGTGAGAAGTATTTAGAATAACTGTATAACAAAATTATTCCTGCATTTATACGGCATGGGCACTTACGACAAAATGTTTGGTTTTAACAAGATGGAGCACCTGCTCGTTCTTCAAATTTTTGCCCATTAAATTTTTCTCTTTAGGATTATCAAAAATCACATGTTTACGTTAAATGACCAACATGCTTACAAAAATTGAAACAAAAAATTATTAGACTTGGAAAGAGTGATTGAAGAATTTGTTAATAAGCTGGCGAATTGTCAAGTGATAAACGACGATCATTTTGAACATATAAAATAATTTATTACTTACTAAATAATACTTAATCAACAAATAAAAGTGAGTTATTTTGTAACCCCATTCAAGTCGTAAAAGCTGGGCACTTTTAACCTTTCAGTAGTGCGGCAAATTTGAGCAAAATTTTCGGTGCGGGCGGTCTTAGAGACCGCATTAAATTTTATTTGTGACTACTTTAAAATTTTTAAACAAAAGTAATGTAATTACTAGAAATGTTTTGAAAATATGTATCTAACACGTTTAAAACAAGAAATGAACATTTATTATGAAAATATTTAAAAAAAATACAAAACTTAACATGTGGTTTTACTTCATCAAAAGGAATAAAAAACAAACAAATATTAGTCTTTTGTGATGCTATAGTTCTAACTAAAAAATAGTTAATCTGCTTGAATTAGTGATTCTTTACAGGTTAAACAAATACCTGTCATATGTTCTAAACACATATATGTTTGACAGTTGAAACAGCAAAACCTTGTTTTTCTATTTTTTTCTGTCACAGTAGAAACATCTTCCCACAGTATCATTTACAGTTGGATTGTTATTCTGCTGAACTCCGCAAATATCTTGCAGTCTAAATCTTAATCCTCTTGGAATATTAGTTAGAAGGGCTCTCACTTCCATATGAGGTCGTATTAAACTTTTGCAAGTTCTCTTAGGAAATTTCTTCTCAATATGTTTACCTTAGGATTATTAGCACAGAACACAACTTGCGAATTTATGCCAGCTATGTTAAGCATTGTGTAAAAATTACCATAGGTCATCGACGTGTGTTTCTCGCACAGTTGTAACTGGCATTTAGCTTATCAACTGTATCGACTCCACCTTTATGCCTATTGTAGTCTGTGATAATTACGGGTTTATATAAAATCTTACTATCAATATCAATTTCATCATCATGATGTAAAGTTGATAACAAAAGTACATTTCTTCTAATGTTAGCAATGTAAGAAACAATAGTGCAATTACGTGAATATCCAAACATGCTGGTGTGATTCGGTCTTTTAGTTGGCTTTGAAAATTCAAGAGGTAATTCTCTTTTATTTTTTCGAATGGTTCCAACGGCGGTTAGCATGTGGTCTTTTATAAGTTTTGAAAAGTGGTAGTGACGTGAACCAATTGTCCATTGTCACGTCCCTCCCACTACGGAAATATGTGAACACAATCTTAGAACTACATCCATTGGTTTGTTAGAAATATTGTAAGGCCCATTAGGCTGTTGGCCTGCATAGATTTCTAAGTTACTGGTGTAAAACATTTTTGCATCACACAGAGCTAATATTTTCAAACCATATTTGCTAGGTTTGGAAGGTATATATTGACGAAAGCTGCATCTTTCTAAACGCAGCAATCATTTCGTCAATTGTTACCTCTGATGATAAATTGTAGCCTTCTCGACAATTTTGCACAAATAAAGAAAAATCTCACGTATAGGAGCGAGTTTATCTGTTTCTTTTCTTTGAGGTCTTGTTTCTCTATTATCGAAACGGATGCATCTCAATAGAAACCTAAACCTCTGAACGCTCATTGTAAGGTAAAAATACTTCTATTCCATAACCATCAGTTTTCCACATATCTTCTGTATTCTGTCTGTTACTTTTACAAACACCAGCCATATATAGTAAACCAAACAATGCTCTAACTTCAATATAATTAGTTGGTCTAGCATGACTAGGATCGGAAAAATTTGCTGAAACTTTAGAAATATATTCATTAGTGCAGGTAACAATTGCGTTAACAATTGTGTCGTTGAAAAAATAATTCCAAATTTCTAATGGAGTTATTCTGTTTCTTGTGTTCGCCGTAGGACCAGGCAGACGTCGTATAACATTTTCTCGTTTGTTTTAGTCGCTCGTTTATGTGGCGGATGTTTTTCCATATGGAAATTTTATCTTTACCTATAAGTAATTCTAATGTATTTCTTTCAAAACTTTTTCAAATTACAGACAAGTTTATAGATACCTATGAATGATAAAGACTGGCCGTTAGCTGGGTAATCATTGTCACTGTCTGAAATATCTTGTTCAGATTCGCTGTCATGAACTTCTATGTTCGTATCCTCAATATCAAAATGATCAGAGTCGTCGTCGTCACTCGGTTCATCACTTGCTACTGGCAGTCCTTCATGAACTAGTTTTCTAGTAGTCGTTGAAGGCGCTGCTGTTCGGCTTCGTAAGAAGCCATAACGCAAAAAAGTCAATAGTTCACAAATATTCAAAAATCTTCAAAATTTTTATTCAATAGTACACCTTGCCTTGTAAACATATTTCAGAAATAATCTACCCGTATATGGTATGGGCGGTCTCTGACACCGCAAAACTCTGTTACTCTTAGCGCGTCCGTAGGAAGACTACCAAATTTAATCGGCAAGCGGAAGCATGCGCAAGCGTAGCATAACCTAAAGCAGATGAAAACATTCCATCTCAGAACAAAATTATGAACTAAAATCTGATGGTGCGGTCTCAGAGACCGCGGCCGCACTACTGGAAGGTTAAATAAATCAATCTGCTAAAACAAGTTTTCTACTGTTCGCCTCTCGCCCTGTAGTACAAGCTATTTGAAAATCTAAATCAGAAGTTTTCTATCAGTTGTTGAAATGACAGTTGAAATTTATTATTTGTAGGTTAATAAATCATAAATGTGATATTTTTGCTAATACAAAAACCACGATGCCGCTGATGAAACTGAAAATGATCAAAGTACAAGCAACACCACCAGAAAAAGAAAGCCAAATGTAACAACAGAGTATTTAAAAGCAAAAAAAGGATACTATGAAGCAAAAAAGGAGTATTTAACAACAACTACAAATATGCAGCAAGAATTGTGCAATATAATTAAAAGAAGGATATAAGTTGAAGAATGTAAAGTTACTGCTTTAGAAAACTTAGTAGATTTGAAGAAGCAAAACGTAAATATAAAGTATATCGTTTAGAAAGAAGTTTAAATTTTTGTATTTGCATAAATTTATAATTAACAATGTATCAGTGTTCTTATTTTAACATTTATAATCTAAACAAATTATTAAATATTTCTTGCCTTTTATCGTAATCTTGTATAAAATTACCTTCAATATAAGTACTGTAATTATTATTGTAACCAATATCATCAGCATCTACTACATAAGGTATATCTAAATCATCATAATTAATACAAATGTTATGTAATGTACATGCTGCTACGACACATTTAACAATGAAAGCTATCCGTAAATTTTCAAAAGTCTACGGAATCGACTCTTTAATAACCCAAAGGCATTTTCTACAACCTTCTTAGTAGCAGAATGTCTGTAATTAATTATCTGTTGATTTTCGGTTAAATTCCCATTGTCTTTGAAAGGAGGTACCAACCATTCCAGATTCGGGTAAGCTGAATCTCCAAGCAAAAAGGTGTTTTGCAATATATCACCTCGGCATACTTTTTGATGCAGAGAAGATTTTTTAAGCATTCTTGCATCGTGCATTGAGTCCGTTTCACTACAAAATATATTTGTAAAACGTTCATTGCAATCAACTACATCTTGCAATAGGATACTATGCTCTCCTTTTCTGTTACAGTATGCCTTAAAAAAACTTAACTGTTTTTCTGCATTTATTTGCGGATGTGATTTACCTCTTGGTGAACTTTTGGTCTGTTAATTTTTATGTGACTGCTATCGATTACATTTTCAACTCCGTCAATCCCTTGTTTCTTACGAAATCCAGAAACTATTTTAGTCTTCTGATACTCTGTGGGCCAAGTAATGATTTGAGGACTGTTTTTACAATAAAGGCAACAATTCTATTTATTATTACATAGGCATAACTTCTTGTTACATTAAAGCGTTCCGAGATTTGTCTATATGATTCTGTATTTCCCAAATACCATAATGTTACAAGAAGTACCTTTTGAATATCCACTTTTTTTCTTCCATATGTTTGATTAGACATAAAATTCCCTCTACTAAGTATTCATGAAAAAATCATCAAAGCACATAATACAAATATATGCGAAAAAATTACCAAGCACTACGTTAAATGTTGTTCGATGAATACAAAAATTTTCGTATTTAGTATAAAGGTAAACGAATGAATTTTAAGTAATTCTAAAAGTACCCTATCCTGCCAATTATACAATATTGCAAAAAACATGTAGAATGTGTGGGTTGAAGATAATGGAAGATTCGGTTTTAGTTTCACTACAACAATTGCATTTTTATATTATAATTTTTTTTCTCTATATCACAATAAAAATTGAAAATTGAAACTCTAACACCAGCGAAATTTTATATTTTATATTTTGAAACACTTCCATAATTCTTCAACTTATATTTAAAATCTGGAGTAAAAATTAAAAAAATATTTTGATAAAATTTCGGCAAAGGGGATACTGTCATAATACCTATTTATGTATCTAGTGCGCATAGTAGAGTTTCAGGGGACGACTCGTATTTAAGAAGGAGGCATTGAAGGAGTCAAGTTCTTAATGAGATGAGCTCCCCTAAAACAGTTGTCAACATCGTCGTCAGTTTTAGGGTAGTTGTCAAAGTAACAACATGTGAATGAGCATAGGGTGAATGAGTAAACATAAGTCGAGGTGAACAAAAATCTAACAACAATTACCAAAAATCTCTAAATTCAGTAAGTGAAAACAAAAAAGATACAATTTTCCTTACTTTCACGAAAAGGTATGAACGTTTGCAGTTGGATGTTTTTATTATAATGTTGTTACAGCCGCAAGTTCGAATACCATCATCTCGTCAGTATAGTTTAAATTGTCGATGATGTAAGTAACTTTAATAATGTAAAGGGAAGATATTGATATGAGTGCTTTTGTAAAAGTTATAGCGTCTTTAAAACGTATTGTAAAAGTATACAACGCAAAAATCCAAAGAATTAACAAAAGAAAAATTAAAAAGATTTTTGGAAGAGGCTGGCGATAAAATATACTTGCTAATGAAGGTTGTCGTTGGGTTCGCAATCTGCGGAGCATGCAGATGAGAAAAACTTTATTCTCTCCGTGTTCAAGATTTTGTGGAATTACTACAGGAAACTTCCACTACTCTTGTTGCTGATACTGGGGCGAAATTAGTCACTTTGAAGAGACTTATAGGTTGGCAATTGTCTGAAACTACATTGAGGGTTGGTTTGACAAGGAAAATGTTGCTGGTTTATCAACGAATAATTCAGTATCTTGTTGTGAAGCCGAGGCATCAACCTCTACGGCAGTTGCATCTTAAATAGCTTACGATTTACTTGTTGTCATTGTCAGTGAGAAGAAGAAAACTTGTTTTGCGTTTAGTGTTAGTAGTTTCAAATTTTGAAAAAATTCCATTTTGATTTTCATGTATCAAAATCGATATGTTATAGTATTTTTATACTGACATATTTATTTATATTAAAATTTTGCAATCTCGGATTCCTATTGAAACTGTTGAAAAGGAGTTCACAATTTCTTTTATCGCTATCGAAATTGCCTGCATAAAAATAAGCACACCGGTAGTTTATCTTTATAATATTGAATTCGCAGCGGTGCTTTGCAAAATAATCTTTTGCAGAATTGACCAAACGATTAATGTCTTGAAATTGTTGCGTATTTCTTCCTAATCTGTTGACTCCATGGCCAAACTGAACGGATTAAATTATTGTAAAAAACTTCAGATTCCGTGCAGATTTCAACATGTACGCAGCCGCATCTGACAAACATTAGTAACACTTTTTTCACTTGGAACAGCTTTTGGTAGTAAAACTTTGTCAAAGAATCGTTAACAAATTTTGAAATAGATACGTTATTTGTTCTATCCAATTCTTGTTACCAATTTAAAATGATTTGCTGGCGCAATTTTCATCTAAAGTTCCGATTAATAAGTTGGCAATATATCGCCCACAAGTGTGTATTGTTTCATCTACAACAAAGTATATGTAGTTGTTGCCTATTATTTCTTTAATTTTACTCTATTGTTTCATCAAATACTATGTCAACATATTTTTTCTTATGGTGGTTCTATCAGGTATTGACATTTTAGTATACTTTTCCAAAAATGTTTTAAACGTTGGATTGTCTAATTTCGAAAGCGGAATATTTGGACCCATTAAGGCATTGCACAAGTAAAAACGGAATGATTGCTGCTCTGTATTCTTCGACGTTGAAGCAAACGATTGGTTTATAGTAAGTTGTGGTGAGATTTAAATTGCGTTGATTTACTTTTATGAAAAGTAGTACCAATATGCTGGTTATTTGAATTTTTTATCGCATGATATCTAAAATAAATAACTATTTACCTTACAAGAATAAAAACGTAAAGAAAAATTTTGAACGGCTACAAGTTTTACTATTTCAATATTTACAAAACACACTACGATTGTCCAAAACGAGTTCGGATAATTCTTGGTATCCATAGCAACACTAGCGAATTTGCCTTACGGCATGTCGGTTACCGTCAACTAACACATATCAAAATGTAGAACAACGCTGTTCTCGACTTCTCAGTTGCAGCATAGAGCATAGTCGTTCAGTTTAACAGGACTTCCCGGTTTATTTAGGACTTCCCGGTTAATTTAGATACGCGTACTGAAGTCCTATTCCAAGGGCAGAAATCATTATCTCAGGTCTATAGTTACATACACATAGATTTGATTATTAAGAATTTCTGAAAAATAGTGCAAATATGATTAAATATGCAAGTTCGAAAACTATATGCTTGAAAAGGCTATAAATATGCAAAATATGCAAAATGAGAGCAGGTTTAAATGCTTTGTTTTTACGTAATTGGTGAAGATGTGCAAAATGTTGTACGCATATCAATAATACAAAATATGCATCTATCATATAATCCCAGTTTAGTTATCAGTAATTGGATTAGTTTCTGACGAGGTTTCTAACGAAGTTTCTGACGAATTTTTGACGACCGGAGTAATTGTTTTAGCAACTTTTATTTTGTGCTCAATAGACCCTGCTATGTAACGATTCGCCACTGATGAAGAATTCCATCCACCGTGGCGTTTCAGATCTTTAATCGTAGCACCAGCATCCACAAAAATTGTGGAAGATGATTGCCTCATACAGTGGCTCGGGTAAAATGCGGGTTCCTCTAAACCAAGGTAGGTAGCAATCAATTACTACCTATCTGTTGATTCCAACGGGCTTTGGCTTGCTGATAATTAAAAAAAGTGACATTCAGACGTATTTGGTGGTCGAAGAGCAGCATATATGCGATAGATACCTTAAAACTCGGCAACTATCGTAAAACACGATCCTTTTATTTTGGTGTCACCTAATTTTACAATTACGGCCGAACCGACATCAGTTAAATCGTCAAAATTTAATTTACCAATTCGTTCCTTCGCATGGCTTCACTAATTCCGAACACCAAAATTACCTAAAATTGAAACTTCAATTGATGAAGGGTTTTGTTTATAGGGATGTACTTACTTTCTGTAACAAATATTTGCCGTCTATGGCACTTCTTTTATGAATTTATTAACTTCTTCAGCAGTTAAAGTTCTCGATTTTTTCGGTTTGTATCCTTGCGACATTCTTTTCAGAAAGGCTTTCAATTTAGAATATTGACAAATATTAGTATTCTGGTAAACAATAAGCGTATTTCTTATCATAGAAAATTGCGTCCATAATGTGCTTGGGGCAATTTTTTTCGACAGCTCTCCAAAATACGCAAGCAGAACGTTTTGCGAAAACGAAGAATTTACCCTGTTTTGCTTTCGCCACTCCATAAACTTGCTATAAGCTTCCTCATAGCGTTGCCGGGATTTAGGGGGCAACAACTTGAGGCTGGTTTCATTTGCTGCTTCCAAAATACTCTCCTCATCATTATCCATATTACAGAGCTTACAGATCACTATCAATATTTTATCGTTTACAGTTTAGAGGAGATAACACACTTTTTAAAAATTTACAAATTCAAAGCGAGAATAATAAACAACATGACCATAGGTTTAAGGTATCCAGATTATAGAGGAATTTGTCTCCGTTGGAATTGGAAATTAATAATTAGTTGCAGTTATGTTGTTCAAACCTTCTAAAAATATTGTTTCTAACTCGTGCGAAAGTGCAAATATCGTGCTCGTGTCTAGATCTACTCGTGCTCCGATTCGCTCCGCTCTGCGATTTAAATATCAAAAGCCCAGGGGCGTAAAAGTAACACTTTTAACCCCCGAACAAAATGTTCTACTTTACGCTCGGAAATGGGGTTAAAGAGACAATTTAACGCCTGATCGTGTAAAAAACAAATTATTTTTATTATACCCGGTATGTACACTTTTGAAATAATAAGCTTCTTCAAAATTTTCAAAAATATAGAACGTGTTCATTTAAAAATTCAGGGTTAATACATACGATTATTATTAAAAAAAATTTACAAAATTGAAACAAATTGAAATGAACTATGGGAAAATAAATTATTGAATATTTTTTAGAGTGTGTTTGGATTGAGGAAACAAAGGGATTTTGGAACGTAAATTTAACAAATTTAATTATATATAAAATAAAAAAATATTTTAGATTTAATTAGGTGTTTAAATTAAAACAGAAAAAAAAAAATTTTTACAATAGAGAAAAATTAAATAATTGAGTAAGATTAAATAAATAAATCAGCCATTACTTTACCGCATAGTAGTCGTACTTTACCGTATAGTAGTCGTACTTTACCGTATTGTGTGTAAAAAGTTAATTATTTTTTACTCTAAACTAAAAGTGAGTTATCTCTCAATCTTACAAATAATTTTTACTAAACCTAGGATGTACACATTTGAAATAATAAGCCCTTTCAAAATCTTCAAAAATATACAGAGTGTTTCATTTAAATTAAAAAAAGTTTGTAAAAATAATTTTGACTTCTGAACATGACTCACAATAATTTTGAAGTCGAAACTAGTAAGTAAAATAAATAATAAATAATAATATTAGATTGCTCAAAGTAAATAGTTTATATATAAAAAGTTAAAGCTATTTCACGCATCAAATTTATTAAAAAAAATTTACATCAGATGCATTTTCCTCCATTGCATTTACTTGCAAAATTTCAAAGATATCGTCCGTTTCGCTTTAAAGATATGTACTTGGTTTATCTCAACCATGTATACATGAGGTTATACTTAGTTTGTTAGTGGTAAAATATACAAAACCTTAAAGGTAAACAAAAGTAAGGTAAAAACACATCAAATAGTCAATTTAATTACGCAAACACAAAGTGGAAATATTTTAAAGCCATGTCCAGGAAGCTAAAATAAGCAAACAAGCACATATGTTTCAATCCGATTTTCATTTGTTTCAGAAATAATTAGGTATTTATTTTTAAAAGGTTAATCAAGTTAAACTTCACAACGTTGTCCCAAATGCCAATTATACAAGGTGTTCCTTTTGAAAACGGGCCATAAGGATTTAGGATTGTGAACTGGTTTTTCTCAATTCCTGCTCGCCCATTTAAGTGACAAAAATGGTTTTGGTATCAAAACGCAGCTAAAATTATTGCGCAGAGCGCTCGCTATCGGAAATCAGCTGAATTACACGATCATTTTAAAAATTCATGAATGAAAATTAATAATTTTTGATGTTCAAGATGAATTAGTAATGCGTTGCCTAAGCAACTATGACATTCCTACGTTTTGATAATTATTAACAAAAGTCATAACATAACAATTCAGGTTTCATTTGAAAATGATTTATTCGAACGAAGAGAGAGTTTTTATAGTGAAAACCTACTACACTGTACTTTATTTTGATACCAAAACTATTAACCTATGACACATAATCGACATAAAAAATCAATAAACAAACAACACATCTGGATCTATCTAAAAATATGAGAGATTTTAGAATCAACTGTTACTTTTTATTACATTTATGTTAAAAATTAAAATTAAGGACAACGTTATCAAATTTAACTTGACTTAACTTCTTAAAAATAAACACCTAATTATATTTAAAACAAATGAAAATCGGATGTAAACATATGAACTTATTTTTGTTTTCTAGACATGTTTATTTTCTCTCAAATTACCATGTATATCATTAATAAAAAGTAAGTTAAAACTAAGTAAAAAACATTACGGTACTTGCACACACGAATGAAACAAATAAGAGGAATTGCCAGAAGTATTAATAATATTCCAATGCGTCATAGCCAAAATATTAAACAAGATTTGAAAGACACTGCTCAACCATTGCAGTCAAATTAACTTACACTAACGCTCTCTTGAAATATGTACTGTAAATAAAAATGAGTAACATTTTTTTGAATTAATCTAAAACATACACGGAACCAACTCAGGTAGTCGATTATGCTTTAACAAAAAAAACACCTCAGTTTTTTAAGTATTGGTCACCGCCGACGCGCTGGTTGTATTCCAGTAACAGCGAGAAATTTTCTTGAGCCAATTTAGAAAGTCTGCTTCCACTGTGCTTCGGAGAGGCACGTTAAGCCGTCGGTCCCGGTTACTATCGTAGTTACTTACTCAACCCGTCTGGCCAGCCTGGAAATGTAAGACCAAACTTCTCTAGGCGATGCTCCTACAAAGCAGCGATAAAGCTGTAGAGATAGGTGCTTAAATACTGCTAACTGGTAGCGTTTAGCAAATCGTTAATTAAAATTACACAAATAGTGGAAATGCGTTAAAAGATTTTCAATAATAATTGGTTAAGTTATATTCTCTAAACCTACCACGTTACGTTACCTACTCTCTGCGTTTTCTTCCGTATCTGGATAACTTCCTGGGGTGCTCGAGTGGCCGATTAAGACATTCCTTTTTCGCACCACCGGTAGCGGCATCAGACAGCTGCCGGCAATTCGTGGGTACCAAGTCTACCAGCTAAGAGGTGACTATGTTTTGTGACTTAAACGAGGGAGCCTAACGCCTTCCAGTTCTCTTCGAACATCTTTCCCCAAGAAGAATCCTGTGTGCACAGTTGAGGAACTGTCAATCTAGTCGTCAACTGAAAATCCTACTCTCGGGACTTCGTTCACATAATACAGCTAAGTTTTAGTGTTTAAGTTTTCGTATTTATTGCTAGTGAGTGTGAAGCTCATGTACATACGACATAAAACGGCTTTTACCTTTAGTTTTAAATAAAACCCTATTCGGTGGTACACTCAACAACCGAGAAATTTTAATCGGCTCAATACGGGCTTGGGCGCTTCAATTTAAACGGTTGTCGCGAAGTCAAAAGACTTTTTGGATTTGCGGGAGGTACTTACCCCGTTAGATAAGTTACTTTTAAAGGTCCGCGTCGTTGCATGTTTGTCCCGATAAATTTCCGTGTGTAAATGGTATATGCACACTGAGTATTCATATCAGATAGTACTCAATTGAAACGTTAACACTACGGATTGTGTTTCTAAAGCTTATCTGTAGATTCGGTGCGTTATTCGTATAGATTTTTTTTTTTATAATTAAGCGGGACTACTGCTTAAAAATACGTGAGGACATCTGACAGTCTTTTTCGTTTTTCACTCTCCTGTTACTATAGAAATTATTAAACTGTCTGTCTTCTTTTTATGGTTAATTATTGTGTCAATTTGTTCGATCTAGTGCATCTCGTATTAGGATTAAGTAAAACTTTTTGATCTCCTGTTGGTCGGTTTTATTTGTTTCTCTTACCCAGCAAGTGGCGCCTTGTTAGGACAACGGTTTAATTTCTTAGACCTGCCTAGAACCCCCACTCTAGACAACGCCGGGAAGCTGCAGTTCTACTTAAACAACTTATTTCTACCAACCTACTACGGTACACCAATCCGTACTTTCTTTTATTATTTTTTTAGCTTCATCTAGAGCGTCCGTATATTTGCAAACTGAAACCTCTACAAAGAGTTTGCAAAGTGCATGATTTTTATTCTCAAATTGATATGAATATCTGACAATGTTGGATAGTTAGTTAATGCTTTAAACAATTATTGCATCATTACTGTAATATCAGTTCATTATATGGTGCCAAAGTTCATTACCCATATCCGATAGATTATTAGCTTAGATTTATGTTCTCATTTAATTCTCTGTTTTATTGCCTATTTTAGGTTTTTCCTCCGCAAATATTATTTTCCAGGTTTTATACGTAGATAAGTTGTTGAAGGTAAGCCTATTCTAGCATTAATTACACGGTATAAAATAGCGAAATAGAAAAAAATAGTAAGTATAAATTATTTATTACAGAAGGACCTTCAAGCACTTATTCGTTCCCAAACTCGACGCTTCGCGGCTGGTTTTGAAATTTGAACTGCCCCCTGCAACTTATATTTTAATATACTATTTGTTTCAAAAAAATCGTATTATCAAAGAAAACGTTTTTTCTAAAATTTTAGAATAAGAAAATAAATTTGATAACATAATATTTTATAAACTTTTTATGAATATACCGACATTTATCCTATTTGTGAGTCGCAAGAAAAAAGATAATTTGATTGGCCTATGTGGAAATAGATTTTACGTTTATAGAGAAGTTTTCCTGTTAGGTCAGTAATTTTGTTACTGTCGTATCGTTTCAAAATAGGATACACATTTTTTTATGGCGAACGATAAATATTTTAAATTTGTTTTCAATTTGATAAGTAGTTGTTTGTACCTAAACTGTTATAAGTATTTTAAGACGTAAATAGTAATTTAAATGTAGTCTATAAACATTTAAAATATAATAACTTGTTTGTATTGTAATTACCAACTTAAAATACGCGTTTACGCGGAAACATTTATTGCATTAATTTCCACATCGACTGGTGCGGCTTGAGCGCACCCTTTAGAATCCATTAATTTTATAATAATGATGACAACACCAAACCCTTGTCAAGTTTCAGCAAACATTAAAAACGTTAATAAAAAAAATAATTTTTGTAAATAATTTCAAAGTTAATATTAAATTAAATAACTAAGGCGTAATTCTAAAATACATGTTGCAAAATAAAAAATTAATTTTTGTTAAAAGTAAATTATACACCCGTTTACCTGATACTTTGCAATGTCCGTAGGTTTTAGTTAAATCAATATCGCCTTATGGCTTCCTGTTTGGGATTCCTAAAAGCTTTCTCTCGTAATGTTCAGAAATATGATATTGAGTATATTTCCGAGAGAATATCTCCCAATAATAATGAACGCTTAAAAATAATATCTCAATAAACTATTAATAAACTAAAAAAATTACAACATAGAATGAAGCAAAAAAGTATTTTGAGTTATGATCGCCTTACATAAAAATATTAAGATTTGAGATGACGACGTTACATTTAATCAGACTTAGGTTGACGATGTATTCAACGCAAACAATATTCCATCAATCAAATTACATCTCGCATATATACACAACTTTCTGTTTCACATTATTCATACAAACGTGTTTTGAGTAACATTTTTTATACGTAAACGCAAACAAATTGAAATCACGGCGTTGTTCTTTATTGAAATGGATTTCAAATTTTCTAGTAGTTTTGCCTGTATACATTTTTTTACAAGAACACACCACTGTAGTCTAAATTAATTCTTAGTTATTTCAAATTTGTTCGAAAAAATATTTGATCAATGGTAAAAATCTAAAATAATATTGTAATCTAGTTTTTTTGCCACTTCAATGAATTAATATTTATTTGTTATCAAATTTAATGATACAAAGTGAAGAAGTTTTCTGTGTACATTATGTATGGTAATTTTTAGTAATTTGCTTAAGATTTCCTTAGTATTTTTTATTTAAAATTTTGGATTAAATTTGGATGGATTAGATATTTAGTTAAATATTAAATAAGAAGAAGAATTTACGTAGTTCGTCTAATAAGAGAATGGTTTCAACGTAATATCAGAAATTATTTTGAATTGACATTTTTTAATAATGATTCAGATAATTCTTTGAATTTCGGATTATTTAAAAAGAATGAATTTTATTAATATATCTTTTTGTATTTAACATTACAACACAACTAGTTTTATTTGTTTATGTAATTATTAAATTATTACTCTCAATTTCTTGTTTAATAGATTTGATTATGCTGGGGTAAATTAGTTGTGTTTTAAATTCTATAAATTTAAATATATATGTGTTTAAATAAAATTTTTCGTTTTAACTTTGAAATACTTAAATGTTACTATTATTCCAACTATTTTGAAGACCAATTGATTAATAAATCAAGTTCAGATTTCATAAAATACTATCTTATGCAGAAGTTTAAAACCAAAATTGTATACTTTGACTTTAACATCATTATACAAAAATACTTTTGAATTTTTGAATGGGTAGACAAATCTTGGTGGATGAAAAATAAGTTTGTATATAATAAAAATTGTTAAACAAATCTTAGACGACTTATTAAAACCAAAATTATCTTCATACAATCACTTTAATATTTTTAAAATATTTTGCAGATTTGTTATTTCAAAAGTTTTAAATTTTTTTGAATTTTTATTTATTTCCGTGAGTTTGATCAAAAAACTTCTGCTATTGTTTTTATACTTCATTTGATAATGAATATTAAGATTTTATTATTTTGTTTTTAACAATCAATGTTTCAAATATAAACATAACCAAAGCTGACAGCAACACTAAACATTGTTTTTACAATACTTTTATTATTTTCCAATTGACATTAGTGTCGCCAATTAATGTTAATTTCATTCTTAATTATATACTTATCTTAACAAAATAAACAAGTTTCTCACTAAATTCACTAAACTAGAAAAAATACTACATCATATCCATTTGGTTTATCATACATTTTTAAAAAATGTTATGTTTTTAAATAAAATTAAAAAAATCAACAGAAAATCTGTGGACACACTGTAATTATTTAAATTAAATCTTCAGAATTAATTTTAAAATTTTAATTTTGTTAATTAAAGCCAATATCAGATTCAGCTTTTTTGTGTATTAAAAAACATAAATTTTGAATAATTAATTTATGAATAATTTTTATTAGATTTATATTG
This sequence comes from Abscondita cerata, assembly GCA_030710515.1. Classification (NCBI taxonomy): domain Eukaryota; kingdom Metazoa; phylum Arthropoda; class Insecta; order Coleoptera; family Lampyridae; genus Abscondita; species Abscondita cerata. The sequence goes on along the minus strand of JALBCR010004460.1, from coordinate 25,010 downwards.
TTTTATATTTACGTTCAGAATTGACATGCGTTCTTTGTATCAAGCAGTGGGTGCACAGACATGACATATTTTTAAAACAAGATAACTCGAATATAAACATTATTATGTCTCTTCTTCTTAAAGGAAATTTAATATTTTATTTTTAAGTTAAGTGGAGTAATTTAATTAATTCCTTAAAATAATTTTTTGTAGTTACATACACACAAAAGAAGAAAGTTTTTAAAAGTTTATTTAACAAACTAATTTACGTTTTTAATTTTTTTACAACAACCTCTGTTTATTTGTTTTAATTTATAACTGCTTTTTAGTCTTGACATTTAAATATAAATATTTTTTAGTGTGACGTTTAACTATCAAGTCGATGAGTAAAGTTGGAGACTACCAACTTTCATCTGAACTTGAATAAACTATGTAACTATCAATCATCAACATTGATTGAAACATTTTTTGTATAATGAAGATCAAATATTTCAGTAATAATAGATAACATTTCTACTTTAATTTTTTCAAATGTCAAAAAAAAGTTATAAAAATTTAATTTTTATACGGTACAGGTCTAGTTCCTCCTTCTTAATCAGAATAGTTTCTTTAACTTTACTATTCAACTAAATGTGACCAGACTATTACACAGTTTAAACAAATTGTAAATTAAAACATTTCTTAAGCAAACAAAACGAATTTAAATAAATAAATAAAAATGAATGAAAATTTTTGTATGGGAATAAAATATCCTGGTTCATTCAGAAAACTGAGTGATGGCTTGAGAAAGCCCTACATCGAGCATAGAAGTCGTAAAATCGCCGTTACAGTTTTGCGTTTGATTGCAACATAGAAGAAGGTTAAAGAAGTAATTTGTTAAAGTAAATTTAAATAAGGTCACCTCCACCGTGAATTAGAAGGAGATAGATTTTAAGAACTTTTCGAGAAATATTACTCGATAATAAATAATACAAAATTTATAATCTTGGAGGAATAACACCTTAAGAACTCTTATTTTTTGCTTCTATATTTAGCCTTATTATTCCAATTAAACATTTAACGAAGAATGTTTTTAAATCAAGCAATCCTATAAATAATATTATTTGTATAGCGTGTCAACCTCTTACCAAATCTTGTATTTTTTTTTTAATTTTCTTGTTGAGATTCAATGGCCTAGATATTTAAAGCGTGTCAGAAAAAACGGATGTGAAAGAAAATGGGAATATTGTGCTGAGGGCTACAGAAACAACAGTGATACCAAACAATTGTGTACCTAAGTACAGTCATGCTCAACTATGAATTGTATGTTAAAAGACAAGCCAAGTAATTTCTCAATGTATATTGAGAACTGATCTCATGGAAAATTGTGAACTAAGACTATCAAATCTCTCTGGCAACGAATCGAAGGTAAATAAAAATCAATTGATTTCCTGCGGTGAACTTTTTGAAGAAGCAAGTAAACAATCACAAATCAATTATACTTACGAGATGTGAATGTAAAAAAACATAACTTTGAAAAAATTAAAACTGATCTAGTTGGTGAGCTGTGTTCCAGAAGTTGATGAACAGCATGGTTTACTTATTGTAGCTTAGGAAACCATCAAGGAAGGCATGAAAAGAGAAGTTTTGAATAATCTAAAGTATGCTAAGTTAACTTTAAGAACTAATAAATGCAATTTTTTTATTTGCAAATGGAAGTATTTGGAATTTACTTTAAGTGAGTTAAGGATTGCACCATGCGGGACAAAATTACTTGCAATTAAAAGTTTTCTGAAACCAGTATATGTAAGATCAGTACGTAGTTGTGTAGGTTTAGGCAGTTATTTTCGGTGGTTTGTTAAAGACTTTGCTTTTAATTGAGGAAAAGAACAAGATGAATCTTTTGAATTAATCAAAAGGAAGTTGTGTAGATATACAATTGAAGGCCAAAACGCAAGTAAATTAGGCTTAGGCTGTGTCCTATACCAGCAACAGAAAGTTGGTAAGTTGCATCTTATTAGTCACTGCAGTAGAAACACTACTGACCAAGAGTCGAGGTACTATTCATACCAATTAGAAGCTTTGACTGTAGTATGTTTGGTAAAAAAGTTCAAAGTTTATCTTTTGGGGATTACGAAGGATAGTGCTGAAGTGGAGTTGAGTTGCATATGCGTCACATTCATGTAACGACTGATTGGATGACTGCTTTGCAACGTGTTTGACGAAAATATAATATCTATAGCACATCTAAAATTTACACTTTGTAATGGTAAGATGCTTAAGTTTACCAAGAACCGTTTCCGTTTATATGGATTGTCACGATACGGGGGTTGGTTTAATTGGGGTAATTGCTTGGTGGCAAGAGAGGTCGTCAATTGCAATCGGAATTTGTGAGGGATTGATTTATAGAAGGCAGTTTAACATATAACAGTATGAATTCAGATTAAAGCATTAGGTAAAATAACATAAAAGTGTGCAAAAACTTCCAGTATAATATTGGCCATGTTACTCAAAGTCACTACTAATGTACTATTGTTCTAATTTACAATGTTACGACTGGTAACTTTATGAATACGGAATAGTGAATACTAACTAACTAACTAACTCACTAACTAACGCAAATTACATTTTGAGTCCTTTTATATGCTCTCGATATCCTGTGCAACTATTTCATCTAAACCACATCCCGCAACAATGCGTGAATGTGATTTACTACTGATGCAATTATTGTGAAATAACCACATTGACAGAGAATATTTGCAAAAATTCATTGCTTAAGATTTTTCATAGGAAATGGTATTGAACCAATTCCTGCAAGTTGCGCGTGATAGACTAAATTATTGGAAATTATATTATACAATAATTATGAATGATATCAGTATTAAACTAAATAATTTACAAAATTAAATATATAACTTTTAAAGGTAAGCTTTTGTAGCGTAACATTTCCTTGCGGCTTAGAAAAAGCTGGACTCACAGCTTCCTCCTGTGACGGCGTTTGAAGAACCCGTCAGGAAGGTCTGCCAGTAATTCAACTTTTCTTGACCGGTTAATATATGTATAATGTTGTCAGCAAAACTCATAGAAGTTGTAGGTATCACATTAAGACAAACAGCGAAAAGTGTATGGTAATGTCCCAGCAAACACTATTACGTAGTCATAATGTAATGCAGACGTTTCCTGATTTTATGTTACGTTTTTGTTGACACATGTGTTGCGTACCAAAAACATCTCCAAAACGTTCTATGTCAGCTTCCTTTATTTACACAAATAATGTAGAAGATGCGTAGATCATCTACGTAACAAATGTGGAACAATGCTTCGTAACACATAAAGTAGAAAATACATAGATCAGCTACGTACCAAATGTGCAACATTGTTTCGTAGTTTAAACGTAACTCATAATGTAGAAGATGCATAGGTTAATTACGTAATAAATGTGCAACAAAGTTTTTTAGTTCAAGCATAACAGATAACTAAGTAAAATATGTGTCTTGCGACATCTCGTGTAAACATTGACACATGTGAATAGTATAAACTAAAAAAAATACCAACAGTTAACTGTAACGACATGTGTTTAACACACACATGTTGTTGCAATATGTAACAGTTGCGTATCGTATTTGACGTGCAATTTCGTAATTAAAACGTAGTATAAATTAAAGAAAATACGTAATATGTACGTATACTATCATCAAATTTGTGACGTACCATAGAAGACCAGTTGCATCGTAGCGATGTGATGTTTGTAAACGTAACAAGTACGTAACGTGTTTGCTGGGGTCACTCACTAGTAAAAGAGGATACTTGTTTCCACATCATACATCTAGATTATCTAGGCCCATTTATTTAAACAAATACAAAAACATTTTGGGAAGTGATTGATGGGTTCAGCAAGCACAGTGCTCCAAATCTGTTAAAGACATGGAGTTTGTTTGAAACAATAACATTCGCAAAGAATTTTATACCTCCTAGTCAACATCGTCCTACGGAGGCATGAACTTAACTTAAATTGTTTTCACAAGAGGCTGAGCAAAAAAAACGAAAATAATAAAATTATTAATAAAAAGTAACGAAGGCTATGCAACAAGTTGATGTTGATTTCATAAGAAACAAAACTACAGAATAATTTCAGTTGATTTAATAATTGGGATGAACTTTCGCTCACAATTAATTTAATTTAAACACGAACGTAACAAATTTGATGAGACAACGCATTAGTGTAAGAACCCATAAGTAAGTAATGTATTAACAGATCTTACACAAAAATTCTCTAGTTTAACTACTTAATACAATGTGATTTACTTATATCTATATATATATATATATATATATATATATATATATATATATATATAGCAAATACCACTGACTAATCACGAAATTCGGAAAGTACAACGCCTGCAGCTGGAAATTTAGCAGATATGTTTCTCATAGGTGTAGGTGCGACTAAGAACCGATTTTGAGAAATTCCTTCGGGAAGTCGGTCAAAATTTGGATCAAAATTTCAATTGTTGCGATCAACAATCGGATAAACTGTCAACCAAACGTCAAACTTTCAATGTGCCAACAATCAATCTTAGGTTTTGTATGGTGCAGAAAATTAATTTGTCAACTGTCAACAAAATGTCAAAATTTTAAATTTGTATTTTAATAAAAAAATTGTAGATATTCCTATGCAAGTGTTTTAAAAGGTTTTGGAGTACTACAGGTCAATTGAACATAAAATAAATGTTAAAAACTTCAACTTACAAAAATATTGTGATTTTGTAAATAATACAAAATCTAGCAACCACTTTATTGTTGCGTCAATTATTAGATATTGACCTGTCATTTGACAACAATAAGTGTTGTTCAGTATTGAAAGATTGGTGTCATTGTTAATAATTTCATTTACTATAAAATAACTTTATTAATAAAATAACTTTACAACAATTATGGAAGAAATTGTAACCAACGAGATTACATATCCTTGGCCAAATTATTGATATCCCTGGTGATGGCGCGTGCTTATTCTCATCTCTGTCGTATTGGTGCAGGGGATATCTCAATGTCTACTCAAATACGGCAGAAATAGTGCATCACATATCCAACGAGGGCAGAGATTCAGTGCTTCACTATAAACCGGTCTGGAGCTTCTTACGTTACTAAACGCCTTTACGTTGATGAAAGTGTAAACCATACACATAGGGACTACTGAAATTAAAGCGGCTGGAGAATTTATTTTCCATACAAGTTTCAGCAGTTTCAAGGAGGCCGAATTATTGCATCTTATGAAGAGGCACTGCAAGGAATCAAAAGAATCCGGTTCACAGGTCCTTCCAGGAAGGCATTTTAATGTTATAATTCCTTTGGAAGAATTGATAAACCAAATAACAATAATATTCAGCATGCATCAGTTGGCCCCTGAGTGCCAGAAGAAAAAATTGGATTTCAGTTTAAACCAATGTTCCTCCTACAACTTATTAAATCAACCCACCACCAAGAGAAGTTGCCGTTGTCATTGTTGGTCAGAGTTTGAAAAGAGGACATCCCACACAGGGATATCAAGTGGTTCGAATTAGCGACTCGAGCTTATGACGCTCTTCAGTACCTATGTTTCCATGAGAAACGTATCAATAATTCCTAACGACCAAACACCAAGGAGCCTCTAAGAGACTTCAACATTTCACAGCTACGAGGAGCCGGAATCCCCGTTTTCACTTTAACAGTACCAAGTAGGAACGCTAATTATACGTAACAACCACCGAAGGAGGATTTTACTAAAGGACGCCTACCAGAACAGCCCCGTTGCAGACTGAAGAGGCCCATCACTAGGAGGCCCCTATGCACGAGCGGCTCAAGATGCCATGACATGGCGCCATTTACACCGGATCTTCATTACATTTACTTCAATCGAATGGCCAGAAATGCGGGCGTCTCAAGCAAGCCAGTCACACGACGACACGGTTATTGCAGGGTTTTCCACCTTATAAAGTTGTATATTGGCACTACCAGCGCAATGTACCCGGGATGGCAGAAACGGGTCTTCCCACATTCATATTCTTCGGGCGGAAGAAAATACCAGAGTCCATTACAAAGTCATCAGGCGGAATTCCATCCACATCCAGTCTATGAATGCAAGTAACCATGATTCATGGTCCGGAACTCTCAACAGCGCCCTTATCGTTAATGCCAAGAATTCCACGACCACTTTAAAGGAACTAAACAGGAGAAGACGGCTATCCTAAGTATCGAAGCGTCTTCAGCAGACGGGGGTTTACTCAAAGCGGGATGACAATCGGGTAGCCATATCCCCCTCCGGACTCTCACCCATAAAACGGGAGTTCCAACTCAGTAAAAAATAAATATATTAAGTAAACAAAGGTTCACAGCAACGTTTACGTTATATCAACAGGTAGAAAGGACGCTATATAAGCAGCTCTTTGCGTTTCCCCTCCACAAAGGTATCCTTCACCTGCAGTACACAACCAGAGAGGTATTTACGGGAGTGTGTATATCAACAACCTCCAAACCACACTCGGCCTTTTGATCAATCGATCGCAAGACACTTTATATGCGAAGTTCCAACTACTACATGGAAAACCAATAATTTTTCGAAGGAAGCAACAATCCCAGGGTATCCGAAAATCGGTAGGGTCGAGTATACACCATCCATCCTAGCAATCCGACTACTCCCTCTTCACGAATCGCGGCCCAACACTTACCCTAAAACTGGGCAGGAGGTTCACCAACATTTCAAGCGCCAATACTTCCTAGACGGCACAGGACCGCACATTAGAGAAGCCTACTCCATCCAGACCGGATTTTCCATAGTAGGTTCCGGATAATCCAAACACCAACATCTTCAGACATTAAGCGCCAAATGGAGGTCCAGGGCGGAGATATTGGACTGGTACAAGATTTTGCCTATAATCAATGCCTCATTCTTCTAGAGGATATTGTCATATCCCTGTCTGGCAAAAACTCCTATATTTTGGACTTCCGTCACCATCACGAGAGCAGGAGATATTGCTAACAACCGGCAATATATAAGTGAAATGGCCTATGACACCATTCAGTTAACTAAAGAGGTTGCTGCAAATATACAAAAATTAAATTGCGACCAGAAAAATGTCTATAATAAAATTATGAACAGTATTACCTCTGATTCAGGGCAAGTCTTTTTTCTTGACGCTCCTGGTGGCACAGGTAAAACGTTTTTAATTAACCTATTATTGGCCACAATTAGAAGCGGAAGAAATATTGCCATTGCTGTTGCGTCTTCAGGTATTGCCGCTACCTTGATTAATGGAGGTAAAACGGCTCACTCTACCTTTAAGTTCCCTAAAAGAACAGTATACGTCATCTAAAAATATATAATTAATGTCACTATCATCGTCTATAAAAGCTATGAAACCTGATTGTGCAATGCTAATCCTCCATTAACAAAAAACAAAAAAATAAAAGCACAAGTCCTTCGAGATGCCAAAGTTATTGTTTGGGGTGGAGTGTACCACTTGGCTCACAAAGAAAGGTATTGAGGCTCAAGATAGGACTCTGCAAGACATTAGGAGTTGCAATAGACTTATGGGCGGAGTTGCGGTTCTATTGGCTGGTGACTTCAGACAAAAACATTACCTGTTGTACCAAAGAGGAACACGTGCGGATGAGGTAAAGGCCTGCCTCAAGTCATCAGTTTTATGGCCGAAAATTAACAGACTGTCTTTGGATCTGAATATGCGAGTCCATCTACAACGCGACACAAGGGCGGAAGAATTCTCTAAAATATTAATAGATATTGGTAATGGAAATATTTCAGAGGAGGGAGGAAAAATCAAAATACCCACAAAACTTGGTGATGTTGTAACAGATCTGATCAGCTTAACCAACAGAATCTACCCTGAAATTGATAAAGCTGGACAGAATTGCGCTTCATGGCTGAGAGAAAGAGCGATTCTTTCACCAAGGAACGACTCAGCCAACTCTATTAACAACTTTTACTGAAAAGCTGAGTGCTGTTGAAGTAAAATATGAATCAGTGGATTCTGTATTGGATATTGATGATACTGTGAATTACCCTGTAGAGTTTCTCCACACACTTGAACCACCAGGAATACCACCTCATATCCTCTACCTTAAAGTTGGTGCTCCAATTATTTTATTGCGCAATTTAAACCCCCAAAACTGTGCAATGGCACCAGACTTCAGAGTGAAGGCATTGCACAAATATGTCATTGAAGCCACCATTTTCACGGGTGTCAACCAAGGAGAATCAGTATTCATCCTCGGATTCCTTTGATACCTTCAGATTACTATATCGAATTTACACGTTTGCAATTTACGGTTAAGGTATGCTACGCGATGACCATTAACAAAGCACAGGGTCAAACTTTGAAAGTGGCTGGTATAGACCTCAGGAATGATTGTTTTTCCTATGGCCAGTTATACGTGGCCTGCTCAAGAGTCAGTTCATCTGACAGCTTAGTTATTCTTCAGCCTGAAAAACAAACTAAAAATATTGTTTATAAGGAGGTTTTGAGGAACTGATATTTTGTAAATTTAAACTTACTTATAGGTATAAAGTTGTTGACAAATAAATAAATGCTGTATGTAAGTAGGGCATGAAATTTTGAAATTTTTGTTTTAGAATGACACGTATCTCTACATATAGTTTCATTTAACTTAACACTTTTTATCATCAAATAGGCTTCTTGCAAAGAACTATCTACACACCAACACATCATCCCTTAATAAGAGACACAGACTACAATTTTTAGTATGTGATAATTATCCTTTAAGGGACCCCACATTGTGACAGTTACTCTAGAAACGTTTATAAGTTCAAACTACGAGCGTAATTCAAAATTAAAACATAACCTAACAATAAACGGAAGGAAGAAGAAGAAGAAGAAAACAACATTAAAATTTCAATGCAGCCAACATATTTTTCCGATGTTTCTCACTTACTATTATCGTAAACTGTTTCACTTAAAAAGGATATCTTTAGTCTAATAGCAATAAGACGTTAAGACGTACCATCAAAATCGTAATTTTCAGGAGGAACCAAAAACTTTCACAGTATTCGAATATTCGATATCTGTTACAATTCCTGAAATTTCAATTAGCAACAGTGGACATTTGATATTTGAAAAAATGAAATGAGTTATTATAATATTTATTTATTTATCTACCGATTGTGGATATTATAGAGCTATTATTATGCCGTTATGGAACGTATTATAACACCTATAAAACACTAGTGTTTTATAATATATAAAACATTCAGGAAAATATAAAATTGCAGAAAATTTAGTAATTATTTATTAACATTCATATTAACATTCACGTTAACATCAAAAGTAAACTTATTTGCAATATCAGGATTTACATTTACACAAACCACGTTTGAGGAAGACTGCATCGCGGAGATCTCTTGCATTGTGCTGGATTTTCCTTGAATTTTTCTAGCAATATCGATTTTATTTGACTCGCTTTCTTCTATATACCCTCAACAACACTAGATGACCTCTACGCTCCGTGCCTCTTAAGAGTGAGAATATCACCACCAGCATTAGCCAACAGAGTCGCCGAAGAACGGCGCATACTATGGCCCGTGAGGATTTAGCGTCTAGAAGTTTTAAGAAAGAAGCAATCTGTGAGGGGATTCTGAAAATAGTGTTAATTCCCACAGGTTGCACGGTGCATTTTGAATTTATATATCGCAAAAAAATCTTCCCTGCGAAATAGTACTTTTAGGACGTAGGCGTATGTATTTCTTGCATATCTCCATAACATTAACAGAGAATCCTTCGTCTAATACAGTGAAACTTCTTGACATATTGGTCTTTGTTTCTGGGATGGACACGTAGATAAAAGATCCTTTATCTTTCACATGTTCAATATTTAAGTTTACCAGTTCATTGCATCGTAAACCTCCACAAACACCCATTATGACAGCAACCTAGAAATATTTAAAATAATTAAGATACCAATACAAAAGAAAAGAAAATTGGTTGTACCTTCATCATTAAGTACTTTTCATCAGATGCTGTTTTCAAAAATTGTTCGATGTGTCCCCTCTCAAGCACTTTTGCCTTCTTTGCCTTGTAGTTTTTTGATTGGCTCTTGAGATAAGCAATTAATTTGCCGTATTTTGATATGTCAATATTTCTATGCACATTCAAAGTTGCTCTTAACATTGAATATTTCGTCCACATCGACGAGGAGGCAAACTTGCTTCTTACATTTAAAAATAAGCCAACAGGACGTCCTCGTTTATGATGTTTGCACCTCTTTTCTCTCTCCATTCATTAAAGGTAGCAAATTCTTTTATGTATGCATCTTTAGATTTGGCCGGCAACAGTTGCAGGGTTACTTCTTCAGCTTCTGCTTTAATTTCTACCGGCAAAGAATCACTTTCTGACATTTTTCAAAACGACGCACACAAACGATTTCTAATTTTTTCACAAATATTGTTTTAATAAACAAGCATCCTAGCAACTAATAATGCAAAGCCGCCCAAAGTTTCACTAAATTTTCTAATATTTGCTATTACATTGAAATTTTAGAACTGTCAGATTACTTATTTTCAATTAAATTGGTTTGATTGTGGATAAAATCTTGTATTGCATTCGTGTTTTAGTGGCATATTATCCCCTTAAGAAAATTAAACGCTCGAACTTCGATCTCGCGATTAAAAATTCTTGCGTCGTAATCTCCTACTAAAACACATATACAATAAATAGCTATTATTTATTTCCAAAGATTAAGTAAATTATTAAAAGAATGCGAACGAAGTCGCGGGTACCAGCTAGTTACTTATAAAAAGCGATTTCTATTGTGAACTTTGCAGCTTAAATGTGTAAATCGCATGCAAATCTTCGCAGGTTCGAATTCAACATTTCACAAAAACTGATATCTATACAACGTTGATGGCATGAATATAAATATAGTTTTAAAATATCTATATTTGACAAACATTTTACATAGGTAAATAAATACTAAATTTTACTAAAATTTATTTCGGAAACACGTCTATATACACTGCAGCTCAATACTCTATTTATAGAGCAATAATAATTATAAATAGAAAGTTTTATTTGAATTTAAACAATTGTGACATTAAACGTAATGAAATATGTACGATGTGTAGATATACAAGTAATGTGGATACGTGCACAATTTCTTCACTGAAAATACCGAAAAAAGTAAAAGAAAAAAAAATTGTAATTAAAGTACGGTCGATCGACATAAATCAAAAGTTTCCAAGAAAATATAAATTTCATCTATTCTAAAATCATAAATAATTTTGTTTTATAAAATTTTCGTTTATATTCTCATGTCGAACGAAACAACACCGTTTGTTCTACACTTTTACATGCTCAAGATAAACGAGTGGAAGATTTTCGCTTATAATAAATTTGAAAGTAAAAAAATTCTGACAAAGCACTTCCTTTTCTGTCACACAAACTAAATTACATAAATCCGTGTGAGGATTTAAATATTAAACAAATTTTTTCTTTTAATATAATACTTTCTATGTTAATTAATCTTAATTTAGTAATTGTGTCAGTATTATTAGTCTTGTGCTTTAATGCATCAAACGTATTTTATTTAAGGATTCCAGCATGACCGTTAAGCTCGAGAAACGTCGGTAACCAAGGCGACACCTTTGACGTCAAGCATCGAGGTTGCTTCCGACAATTGTTATATACAGACATGTGACAATTACCGGAACAAATTGAAAAACACAATTACGATTTGATTACATTCGATGCGTTAATAATAGTTTCCCGACATCACAACACTCATTCATTTCATATTTTGACAAAATTATAATATTTACCATCTGTGAAACTTAAGTCAATTTCATATACTAACTATTTAATATACAAATATTATTGTTGCAACGGTGAGATACAAATCAATTAACGTAGATGATCAAAGAAGTGCGCTTTGACAAACGACCCAATTTATTAGATTTTGGAGTAGTAAAGTGAAGATTCTGTAACACAAAAATTAATGTAAATAATTGGTAAGGTAATAAATTATATTGATGTTAATTGTTATAAGAACACAAGTAGGAAATATTCCAGTGTTTATGTGGGTGGAATTGGCGCCGCAGATATTCAATGTCTACATCGATACACTCTAGAGAAAATGTCATTTGCACATTAACTAAAACGAATTGTATCGTAAAGTGGAAATTAAGCAGATTTTTCATTTAAATTCTTTTGACATAATTAATTACATTAAAACTTAATTTCTAGATTGAACTCGGAAAAGAAAAAACAAGTAAATTAAGCCTTTGCCACAAAAATGTTCCTCTTCTAAAAAAAATTATTTACAATTTGATAAACTTTTCTTAACTTAAAAATAAACATAATTTGAATATAAACACTAATTACGTAATTACGTGTTTATGCAGTAATTTTGAACGAAGTTCCAACCGAAAGCTTGATGTTTTTGAAGCAATTAGAAAACTAACTTTTACTAATCAGTTGAAACTATGATTAAACTGCACTTTTGAAGTATAATATTACATCAGATTTTGAAAAAAGTGGCGTTTACTAATTGACTTGTTCTTGTGATAAATTTTATATCGGTTAAACTTCCAGAATCTTTAAAATTAGACTTAATGAACACTTTAGATACATCAGTAAACATAATAAATATATAAACAATCGTAATTCAATTAAATCATCATTCGCTTTACATATCTTATCTGAAGGACACTCAGTTAAAAATTACAGTGATATTCATCCTTTTAATTGCAACCATAAAAATAAACATATTTTTAGACTATGTCGAAATTATTTATATTAATTAAGGTAATTCTCTTTTAAACAAACTTTGTAGAACTTTGTTAACATAATTTCAAAAAAATTTAGTGGAATTTATGTCTTATTTTTCATATAATTTTAAATTAATTGTAGAATCTGAAGATGCCTTTAATTAGTTCAAAAAGTCGAAACTAGTTATTAAATAAAACACTGTATTGGAACTCTCAATAATTTTTTAATGATATTCATTTAATTTTTTTTAAATAATTATTTATGGGTGTAATATATGTGTACAACATATTTTCTATTGCTATTTTCACTTTGTTGTCATATAGTGTTTCCTTCATCATTTTTGGAAAGCATTACAATTGACGTATTTGTAGGGGTTGTGAAATTGATTTTTTGACTAGAATTTAAATATTTGTCTTGAGTCTTCTTTACTACATTTAATTAATTTGATATGTTGTCTTCAATCTAACTTTCTGCTAATGCTGATGAAGACCGCCGGTCAGCATACTCTTACAACGAATAAAAATTGTTGCAAAGGTTTCAGTTTTAAGTATTTTTAAAATCGTAGAAAATTTTGAAGGACAAGCGCATCTGTACAATACTGAACGTACACTTGAGTTTTCTAACTCCCGAAGAGTCCCAAAAGGACAAAATAGCTGTCGAGATATTCTCGGTGTTTTACTTACCGCATTCGATTCAAGATTGTTATTTTTGCCAAACCATATTACCTATAATAATTGAAGAACCTACTTATGGTTACGGTATCACTATAAATATCCAGCACATACCTACTTAGAAGAATTTTTATTTATTTATTTATTTATTTTTTACCAAGATGTGTAATTAAACAATTTAATCAAAGAAATTACTCACCACAGTGGCAAAGCCAGAGCGTGCCAAGGAGTGGAAACTTAACTTTAACTATTGTTACATTTTTTAGTTACAAAATATTTAAAATAAAAATGTAATTTTGTACATGAGATAAACATTTAATAATATTAGAATGTACTTACATCTATAAAAAATGTTTAATTTTATACATTAAATTAAAATATTAAAACTATACATGGAATAAATAAATAAATTCTTCTAATCAAATCTAAAATATACTTACTCGTTTAGGAAGGATGGTGAAAGGGAAAAATTATTTTGTTTGATTGCGTGCTGGCAGCACGGATCCCACGAGGGAGGTCATTGTACATTTTAGTACCAAGATATGACCAGTATCTCATGCCATGCGAGGTCTCCTTCCTAGGAATAGCCAGGACAAAAAACTATACTCGGACACGTGTTTCAATAGCTAAACTATCATCATCCGCGAACCAATACCTCTTAATGAAGGAGGTTGACCGTTTTCATAGATAGAATATGAAATTAATTTTGTTTTATCAATATTATTTGTTAGTTTATTTACATCCATCCATTTCTTAACTATATTTAGTCCACGTTCTACAACTGCAAAGCTTTGAAATCAAGAGGGCGCCGAGAAGAGTATTGCTGAGCCATCAGCAAATAAATTAATTTTTTTCCTGAATTTCGTTTTCTGTGAGATTATCAATGAATACCAGGAACAGAAGCGGACCATAGACCTTGAAGGATACCGTAGTTTCTTCCAGCAAATGGGGAACGAAGTGAATTTTCTAGTTTTACAAGTTGTTCTCTTTTATACAAGCAGCTTTCAAACCAGTCCAGTGATGTTCCTTGCACTTCCTTTATTTTTAGTTTTCAAATCAGCAAGACATGGGACACGGTATGAAGGCTTTGGCTGTCTAAAATATCAATAAAGCTTATTGTGAGAATCCAATGCCTACATTTAATCAAATTGTTATTTTCTAAGAATTTTACAAACTGCTTTTTTTACTATTTTTTCAACTATTTTAGGTATATTTCAAAACATGGATATTGGTCTATAGTTTTCTGGAAGTGTTCGAATCTTACTTTCAAAAATTGGCATAATTACTGAAGTTTTAAAACACTTAGACTTAAGACTTTAATTTAACGTTACAAGGCTATTTACTCAATTGTTTATATAATTTTTCTTTTTTCTTCTGAGCTAGACCATCAAACCCCTATCCATGGTTTCGTATATTTTGGTTTATGGTTTATTGGTATAATTTTCATGGTTGACGAGAGTTTGATAGTATCACTCAAAGTCTGTACAAATTTTAAAGCGGGATCAGTACAAGAACATATGTACGATCAGTCAATGTCACGTACAAGTTCCGTGAGTTTAACTAAATCAAGTTTTTTGACTAATTGTATATTGTTCTTGAGGGTGCGGATTCAGGGCTAGGATGCTCAATAGCAAAGGATACTGCCCTGTGATCTGTGATATGGTAATTTAGAACCACAATCGGGAGTTTGTCCATCTTATCCATATAGGAAAAATGAGTCTGATGCATCAACAGCACTTTGTCTCACTGTAGGATTGTAGTAGGTAGAGTAACTTTTGGCATGAATCTCCTTCCTCCATCCGCCCTAGCAGTTTATCACCTAAATTTGTCCTATAACCATCACGTATTTTAATATTTACATTCCTTATTAGTATAGTATTGTACGTCAATAACGACTCAGTTTGGTCCAGGAACAAGTCACAGTCCTAGAAGAAGATCTATACAGTGTCAATCGGAAAGAGTCTGTTCACTTATAATAAATAAGAAAATATGATGTTGCATTTAAATTTAAATTTAAAATTAACAACCCTTAATATTTTCGTGTCAAAAGATTCTCCAAACTAAAACTTCAAATTTTGAGCATTTTTTTTAACGGAATACCCTGTGTATTTTACACAGTTTACTACTTTGGTAATTTATCAACGTTTTATCAGGTAGCAGGAAGGTTGGTAATAGTGCTGACTTCAGTTTGGACATCCTCTATAATAAAATAAGGAAGATTTTCTTTATCTTTTAAAAAATAAATAATTTGTGCTGCAATTTTAACAAAATATGATGTATTTTAGTTTATAAATACTACCCATTCTTTGGACTACCTGATCGCATCTTTAAAACCTCTTCAAAAAATTAAAAAGAAATTTTGCTACCAGACCACATAACTGAAGAATTTCGTTTTTCAAAATTGTGCATCCTACCACTACGGTGCCGCTGAAAAATTCTTTGCTCTGTGTTTTAAAAAAATGAAAATAAATATAAGGTTTGTTTTTGCATCACAAATACACCACTTAGTGAATGTCGTTTTCGTTCACTTAAACAAGCAATTCACGTGAACGAAAACTTCACCTTCCGTCTACATAGAGGGTAAAAGCTATTGATTCAATTCAATAAAATAACAATTTCAGATTGTTAACAAACATAATTTAAATTAAATAATAAAATTTGCTACAATTTCTAAATTAAGGAGCAAACATGCAAAACTAGATAAATCCAGTTCACCTAGTTTCGAGATAATTGCAAAAAAACTTCTACAGTGTTGTCTGTGACCAAACTGATTAGAATAAGACAACCAATGTGTAGCGTTAGTTACTGTAAATTTACATGCCAAACCTTATATTTCTAAAATTTAAGACACTTTTTTTTAACATGACATTTTGGATTTATCTCGTTTTGCATGAATAGATTGGAATTATTAGCCTTTGATTGAGTTGTAAGAAGAAAGAAGTACTTGAACATATTTTTTATTTTGATATATGTGTCGAGTAACCACATAAGAAACAGAAAAAATTAAAGAGAGGAGTATCAAAATAACAAAAAACAAAGCATTTAGATGTGTACCAAATGCGTACTATCAAAATTGAAAGTATCAAAATCGATAATGATGATAATAATTATAATAATGAATCATTCATATGTGTACTGCGCACCCTTTTTCTAGGCAAGTACAAGCTTCTTCTGAGTTTTCATCATCTTGGTTTTCATCATCTTGATTATCTCGATGTGGGAGGTTTTGATCACTATTGAGAATGTTTTTATACCAACTCAAGTCTCCGTTTTTTCCCAGTTTTGATCAAATTGTTGCGACATTAGGTTTTTAAGTAACATAATCTTTTTTTGTGGAATGCCATGACCTACAGTTAGAACTGTAAATCTTCATCACGTTTACCTCTTTCAACAGTTTGCTAGAGGCTTCACGACCTGTTTGGTATTTATAGTTTCTATACATGTGACTTTAACAACTTTGTCATTATTTTTAGCTTTTTTATGACTATTTTTTGTATTCAGATATCCCTTTAAGTTTGATGAGATTATTTTGTAGAGCTTTTATGTGGATAATACTTCAGTTTCGACTTAGAATCTTGACATAACCAAAAGTTAAATACCGTCGCCCATGTTCTTTTTGATATGATAGTAAAATGTTTACGTAGTAGCTCTTTCACTTGCCCAAATACACAGTCTGCTGTAGATAAGATGGTGATCTAAATCTTAGCCAGTAATAAAGGACATGTATTATGTAGAAGTTTTTATTTTGCCCACCACATCCGTCACAGAACAATTGCAGAGCCTGAATTTTATATAAATCAAGTGAGTCAAAGTGTGCTAACACAGCTGACCCAATTTCCACAGACCCTCTTCTTAATGCGGATTCTGCATCACCATAATATCTACAAAAATATGAACTAGGTTAATAAAACTAAGTTATTTATCAATTCATTTATCTTCTTACTTTGCATTTTTTGATTTGTTTTTAGGTATATTGTCATTGCGTTTCCTTTTTCTACCTCCGGTGCTGCTTTCACCGACACCCTGTATTTTTTAATCATCAATTTAAGCATAGGACATGTTAGTATGTATCGAAAGAGGGCAACAAAAGACATCGATTGATAATTGAAAACATTAAGTATCCCATTTGAATTAAGCAAGTTTTTGAGGTCGAAAGTTGTTCATATTGGCACGAGAATTTTCATCACCCTGTACATGCAATTCGAGTTTCCATTCATATGTGAGTTACTGTAACATATCGACAATTGCCACAACAAATTAGGAACTAAAATATTGATATCATCTTGAGATATGAACGATAACAATTTAGCATGATTTAAATTTTTTTTTAAATCGATATAACTAAAAAACCAGTCATTTTTTGGGTATGGTATAGTAATTAAACTACACCTTAAATTTTACGTAGAATCTGAAAATAAAATAAAAAATAGCATGTTCCATTTGAAATAAGAAAGTTGACAGCTACTTCCGGTACAACCGGAAGTGCTGTATGAACGAAAATATTTTGTCTGAGTTCAGTGATGTCGAAAACAGGCGCAGCACTATTTTCAGAAAATGAATCGAATTAGTTCTCCATATACTTTTAATGCACGCTCGATGTGCCGGACCCTGTATAGATACAAAAACCTTATAGACACACCTTTCCATTCATAGATGTCTCTTAGTGCCAAATTAATGATGTAATTGTTAGATGTTCTGTAACAATGATTCAAACTTTACACAGAGGATTTAACTTGATTTGTTTAAAATTTAAAATTTAAAACATGCCGGTCCGCCTAAACTATACAAACAATAGTTATTTGTCCAACAATAAGAAAAACAATTCTTTTTCCCCTTACGAGCACGAGCATTATAGTGAGAATGGAAAAAGCTTTTCTCATGTGTTAGACACAACAATTTTTCCACGACATTTCCCAAAAACAACCTAATGAAAAAAGTAATACTTAATAGATAGGGTCCTAATAGTCTTGCTACAGTATTCTGTAGTATCGGTGGGTCTTATTTTGTCAAAACGCAGCCGAATAATTCTAACCAATAAATGTAGAGTAGTAAATTTTAAGAGTCGAAATGGAAGTTATCAAATTAAACAAAAACTGGATCGAATACTAAGTTATTATTGTTCAACTAAGTATACGAGCATTTAGTTCTAATAAAATTCTTACATTTTTTAAAGAGGCATTTTTGTAACACGACATTATTTTCTATCTAATGAAGAAAACCAAATTTCTTACTATTTGTAGAGAAAAGTCCTGTTTTCTAAATATGTCGCAGAAAAATTACTTAAACTCGTTGATTATTTATGGGGAATACAATAAAGTTTTGTCAAGAACATCTGAGGATGTTTACTGCCTTGATGCATTAGTAAAATGAAAACCAACAGGAAGCGCAGTAAGAAAGATTATTTATAACATTTAATGTTTCACAAACTTTACCCTTAGTTTGGACCACAAATGAGATAAAATGCAAAATCGGTGTGTTCCATTTGATAAAATTGACCTTTTGACGATTTTCAAAACTTCTATTTTGATGTCAATGTTCAAACATCTTTATAATATTTTTTGACAATTTTGCACAAATACTGTTCAAACGGACCAGCTTAAAAATAAAAAATTATACAAACAAAGAAAGAATGTTTTGAATAGTTGTAATTCAAATTAGTCTTTGGTCTCCAAACGCCAATTTTGACACAAAACATTAAACAATTCAGAAACGATTGAGGTGGGATCCCAAAATTAGACGAACAATCTAAAGTAGTAATATATAGGGTGTCCTATTGATAATAAGCAAGTTAATACATACTTCCGGTAAAACCGGAAATTCTGCCATTGTAAAAATATTTTGGTTGAATGAACCTGACGACCTTGGTATGTTCACAAATTTTCAGAATTTTCCTACGTACAGTTTTCCCATAACAATAGCGGCGGTTCCCCTGAACCACCCTGTATATATTGTGCTATTCCTTTTCCAACGGCAGAAAACTTTTAGTTACTATTATTTGACATTATAGTTGTTCTTTTTCTATACAACCGGTTATTATTTGTAGCAAAAGTACTTTTACTACCGCTCTGAGCGGATCGTAAAAGTAATTAGCTGGTCAACAAATACGTACGTGTCATTAAACAATATACTTTATGATAAATTTACAGCAACATTTATTCTTTTGTATATAAACGACGTTTAAAGAAAAATAACATACTTTATTTGAGTAAAAGTAATTTTTTATAACTCGTCCGTGATTAGGAACAAACGAAGTGAGTGACTTAATAACTCGTCAAAAAGGGAATTGCTTTTACTTCTAATAAAACAATATTATTTTACATCAAGATTAATTTACATTTCTTATAAAAGTTTAATGCATTAGTCGATGGCTAGATTATATGACACTTAATCGTAACAGTTAAGGGGAGTTAAACACAGACAAATAGTCACAACGACATTTAATAACATCGATATTTAAACACAACGACAGTTGATTAAATAGGTACACATAATTACGGCGAATTATAAACATTCGAGAATTTAATCATATGTACATTTCACATTAACATTCAACCCGACGACAGCTTATTATCATTGCTTATGTTTTTTAATAAAAACAAAAGTAAACCTTTAAGATTTATAGTATTTAAATACCACATTAAAAGCCTATGGCACGGAACGGCCTTGGCTCCGCCCCTGAATGGAAATTTCCGTTTTCGATTCTTCCCTTGGTTTGAAGCAACCTTATCGGTATGCTGAATTTCAAGTCATTACGACGTTTGGAATACCATTTTAATTTCGGAGACGAACATGAAAAATTACGTTTTATTATGTAGAATATAGGTTAAACCGGTCTGCACACGGGAGAACGATTTGTTTGCCGTCTTTCTTTTTGTGCTTTTTTTCCGCAGTTTTTTACACTCCACCTTTCATATAATGTTTTTCCCGGATTTTTTCGTCGGTTTTTTTTTCCGGAGGTTTATCCGCGGTTTTTATACCCACGCTTTCGATTTCCGACGGTTTTTTCGGTGCTTCTTTTTGGACTTGTATTTTTATATCGAGTACAGATCAAATAAGAAGGCATAGTAAAAACTAATACTTAATGGAAAGAAGGTTTATTTACGCAAACTAGTTATAAAGACACATAGAATTATTTTTTTTTTAACGTCGGTCCAACATTTCAGGCACTGTGCTCGAGAATTTGACTACAAATTTAGGATATCAAATCATGCCTTTCATGTATTTTCTGTGAGCTTGATTTTGCTGAGAGGAATACAGCCATGTTCTGAGCTTCTTAAGACAAATGCCCTGTAAAATCAGACGAAGCACAACTTTTTAGCCACCATACTTCATGATGGTACTGAAGATAAAATACTTTAATAACTGATGAACTGGTCCGTTTTTCTTTGTGGCAGGAAGATCGTATCATTAAGCAGCTCGATGTTCAAACTCAATTCTATACCTGCATCATCACTATTACCCTTAATCAATGCTATTACCAACGATAATCATCCTCAATGTGACGGCGACCTACATACTAAGCTGCGCAGAAAATTTTAGTTCATTCAAATCAGAAATCAACCAGTCGATTAAATCACCTCCTACAATCCATGATCCTAAACCAAAAAAAAAAAAAATCAGTCATTAGCAACCTTAGCAGCACACCAATTTTTGATGAGAAAATTTTAAGTATCAGAACAAGCAGAACAGGATCCCGATTCTGTATTATGTTAGAATTAATTCTCAACGAATTGTAGGAAAGCGTGACGAAAAACAACATCTATTCTATAATATTCTAAGCTTGGGGGAAAATAGGGACTCGTTGTTTGTGTATATTGGCATTAGAAATGCCACAGGGTTGGTATAATTGGTTTGTGTTGGTGGGAACTTAAGTGTCTTTCGAGTTCGCGCGTTATTTTCATTCTTAAGTCTTAAGTTTTGTGGTTAGGTATTGTTTGTGTGAAAAGTGTTGAGTGTTTTGTGGTGTGAAATGGAAAAACTTTACGAGCAAAGAATATCCACCGAACAAAAAGAAGTGTTGTTGGACTTTATGATTTCTCATCCTGAGTTTTCGAAAACGAAATTGCTTGGGGTGGAAGGGCGAAAACGAAAAATGCATTGTGGGCTGTTCTTACAGAACAAATAAATGCATGTGAGGGACCTTCAAAACCTGTCGAAAAATGGCAACGTGTTAGTAAATCATCTCAGATGCAAGAAATATAAGTATTCTTTAAATATCTATTTTATTTTAGGTTTGGGCAGATTTAAAAACAAAGACTAAAAGGAAGGCTTCTGATATAAAAGCTTCGAGAAGCAAAACTGGAGGTGGACCAGCATGCCCACAAACGTTAAATACGTTTGACATTAAATTATTAAATTTGTTAAGCGAGGAAGCAGTACATGGCTTAGAGGGACCTGATGGAGTCCCTTTAGACAGTGAAGAACTTGTAGATGAGGGTAGCGTAACAAGAACATTATCAATATCATCAGTCCCCACTGATTCTGGTGATGACCACATTTCTGTAAGTATTGAATATGTAAATGACTTCAAAATGATTAATTTGGGTTTTATGTAGAGACCATCAACGCCTGGAAGTTTTGAAGAAATGCCTGCATGCTCCAATGCTTCGACCCAGTTGGTTTTGAGGAAACAATGTCCCAGACAACAGTGAGACATGGTATTTTATAGTTAATGTAGTAATCAAAATCATAACACAAATGTTTTAGGACGCAAGAGAAAAGAAGTCAAACAGATCCATTGGGACGCTTCATTGAAATGAATCAAGCAATGAACGATAAATTAGATAAAATAGGAAGCTTTTTAGCAGAGTTAGTAGAAGAAAAAAAAAGAATAATGTTTTAGTTGAAAAACTAATTAATGTTTTAAGTAATAAATAAAAAGTAGTTTATGATCACAAGCGCTTTATTTACAAAAACATTTTTTTAAAAAGTGTTGATTAACATATTGTTGGCGGGTTGCTTGCCCTAAATTACGAAATACACCATCATTATTAGGGAGATTTGGCAAAGGCAGCTCCTCAAAATCGATTGGGTCCCACATCGGTTCTGGGTTTTCAACACGATAATGTATTGCAATGTTGTGCAATACAGCGCAAGTAAGGACTATGCGTCCAGCATTTCTTGGAGCATAATGAAGAGTTCTATCTTTTAGCAAGCATCTGAATCGCCCTTTTAACATCCCAATACATCTTTCCACAAGGCTTCTGCATCTTTTAAAGGTCTCATTAAATTGATGTTCTTGAGGAGTTTGTGGACGTAATACCGGCACCAATAGCCATGGCAGTAGTGCATACCCTGAATCACCTACATGAAAATAATGTTAACTTGGAAGTACATTAAAAATCATTGGTATACCCATTATTTTACTTTCATCTCCATTTTCAAAATTGGCACGCATGGCTTGCCCAATACGACTTTGCCGCCATACATAAGCATCATGTGAGCTGCCAGGCCAACGAGTGACTATATTTATATAATTTTTAAGATCGCTGTCCAAATCTAAAATTGAAGTAGAGCTGAGATGATTTTTTCTCCAATAAACAGTTACGTTGTTGTAACTCGTAATATACAGTACTTACAATTTGGCAATTTAAACTATGATAGCCTTTCCTGTTCACATATATATGCTCATTTTCATTAGGCCTATTTATTGCTATATGAGTTCCATCTACAACTCCAATAATGTTATACATCCCTTGTTGACGATGAATCTAGAATAGCAACAATATTTATCTGATAGTTTTATAAGCTTTAGGAAGTATCTACCTGTCTTTAATAACATTTTTTTCTTCTTCATTACGTGGAAATTTTATCCATTGTTTTACGAAGTGCCGTAAAATAATGTTACACACTCTTTGATGCTGCGACAAAGCATGGGCTGACTTATACAAACTAAATAATTACTACCAGCACTTCTTTGGTAACTCCCACTTGACAAAAGTGAATTGTGGCAAGAATCTACATACAACTTTTATAACTTATATAATGCTTCCCAGAAAAATAACTTACTCTCAATATTTTTGGGATTCTTGAAGCTACGTACTCCATTGTCCATGTATGGCCACATTGCATCTGTTAAATCAATTACAGCTTCTTTGTTAAGGCGAAAATGTCGACGAAATAATGAGTCCCCAATTGTGAAAGGATTTTGGGCATCTCTAATTCTCCTTTGATACAATCGTGCCCTATTTCGTCGTTCTTGGAGTTCTAACTCTTCAACCATCATCAGCTCTCCATATAAAAATGCCATTTCTTATGAATACTAACAAAACACTAAAATCGATAATTTGTAAAATAATAAAGAATGTGTATTTAGTTACCTTGTAACAAATAACAACTTACGAATAAACAAAAATACGTCTCGTTCAACTCAATCAAAGGTTAACTTCCCGCGCGCTCGACTGTCAAAAGCAGTAATTCTTTACGAATTGAACAATTCGTGAAGATTGTATCTCACGAAAGTATTTCTAACCCTTCTCTAACTTTAGAAAAGTAATGACGTCATATCATCTTCCCACCAGAGGGCGATTTGTCGTTTCTCTAACGAAAATGGTTGAATTTTGACAGAATTCGTTGAGAAATCTTTACAGAATCGCCCTCCAGACTAGACCAACCCTAAATAGAAAATATTTCTCTTTACGTATTAAACCACTGAATATTTTCAATCTTATTTCTTTAATTTGTATAATTAGTAATGGAAATAGAATGTATTAATTATGAAAGCACACGCTAATCACGTCATAGTGCGACTACGACCATTATAACTAACAAGTTTTACGTTGACAATTTCATTTATTTGAGGTCTTTGCATGAGAAACTACGGATATAAAACAATTCCAATATTTTTGATACAGATTAAGTGGACAGCACCACAATTCATAACAATTAAATTTTCACTTAATATTAAAATTAATATGTTTGTGTGTGATCATTTTTCAGTTGGCTTCTGTTGTAGTTTGAAATGAATACACGTAATCGAGAATATCTTCAAACACTTTCACTTCAACTTTATGCTCAGTTGGAAGCATGTGGGTTTGTGACATGTACCATATGTTAGAAGTATTGTTTGGTGAAAGACAGAGGTAATAAAGTTGGAGAGCCGTCGCAGGCATGCTTTCTAGAACGCAACCTTTGGAAATATTATCGGGTATAGTTTATCAAACTTAAACCTTCTTAATAGACGATTTGAAGATGTCATCAGACTTAATACATTCAATAATGGCCTATGAAACATGATGAACAAGGTTACTTTGAGTCATACCAGCACTTAGTTCTTTCCAAGAATCTGGCTAGCTAGTCAAATCCGCCCAATTACATGTACCACCGAATTAATAATCAACCACAAATATAAAGAATTACTATTTGATGAAGGATTTGGATCT
Organism: Abscondita cerata; assembly: GCA_030710515.1. Lineage (NCBI taxonomy): Eukaryota > Metazoa > Arthropoda > Insecta > Coleoptera > Lampyridae > Abscondita > Abscondita cerata. Next base: position 224 of record JALBCR010004460.1, on the reverse strand, counting down.
GCCCATTTAACGGCTTGCTGTCTTTAATTATCAAGTTCAGACCTACTCAACAAATCTTGGTAATGGAGATCAAATGATTACAATGTCTCTCGGTTCAGGTTCAGATTTGATTTCTGTCTCAAGAATCTAAAACTGCTTCCCTAAGTTGACACTAAAGCAAATTTATCAATTTCTGAGTTATTAGATTTTCGAATGAGCACATGTAACTGAACGAAGTACAACAG